>JADRCD010194668.1:1800-18550 GCA_019843815.1 Montemys delectorum | reverse complement strand
TGGCGGTTTTATCTTCCAGCTTCTGGCAGGTCTGGTTTGTCCTTCGACGTCGAGGCACAGTTGAGTGAAGCACCCCCATGGTGGCTAACATCCATCGGTAACTCCCGTTCCAGGGGGGGCTTCTGTCTCCTCTGACTTCCACAGACACCTGGTACCCCTGTGCTACCCAGACAGAAATGGAGGCAAGACACTCATATAGATAACACAAATAGCCTTAAAAGATAGAGCCTAGCCGGGCGGTGGTGGCGCACGCCTTTAATCCCAGCACTTGGGAGGCAGAAGCAGGCAGATTTCTGAGTTCGACGCCAGCCTGGTCTACAGAGTGAGTTCCAGGACAGACAGGGCTACACAGAGAAACCCTGTCTTGAAAAACCAAAAAAAGAAAAAAGAAAAAAAAAACAAGATAGAGCCTAACTTACTTCATGAGCAAGTTGAAGTGTGCCAGACGCTTGGATCATTCTTAAGTTTGGTCAAAATGGACACAGAACACCTTGAAACAAATGGACATAAAAGCCGTTTAGTCTCAGCGCATGCTCGTCTCACAGAACAGGCTGTGGACACGCCCCTTCAGAGGCTGCTTCAGGGAATCTAACAGAAACAGTGGTTTTGAAGGAAGGACTGGAGATTTGTGTGTGCTGCCTGACCTTCCCCAGGTGCCTCCTGGTCCAAGACCTAATTAATGCTGAATGTGAGGAGGCATCTGCTGAGCTTGCTGCGTTGCTATGGAGAGGCGACTGTGGTGACAAAGGCAGGCCTTCAGTGACAGGAGTGATCAGGAAAGGTCATTCGGCTTCAGCGTGAGGTGACTTCCTGGTTCTGGTGAGGCTTGATGGGTTCCCAGAGAGCCTCCACGTGTAACATTTTAACAGGTCCCAATTCAAATACTGTTTCATTTCACTCAGCTCTGCCTCCATGTGTAACATATTAACAGTTCCCAGTTTAAAGTACTGCTTTGTCTTAGAGCGCTGATTTCAGCAGTAACTGGAAAATAACAACCTTCGATATTGATACAATGAAGACAGATGTTAAGGATCATTTCTGATATAATTGGGAAATGCTCCCTAGTAGGTAAAAGAATGAAGTGTTGGGCCAGGCGGTGGTGGTGCACGCCTTTAATCCCAGCACCTGGGAGGCAGAGACAGGCGGATTTCTGAGTTTGAGGCCAGCCTGGTCTACAGAGTGAGTTCCAGGACAGCTAGGGCTATACGGAGAAACCCTGTCTTGAAAAACAAACAAAACAAAAACAAAAACAAAAGAATGAAGTGTTATGCTATACAGAGTGATATAGAACATCAAGAAAACCTTACCTGACAATAGCTTTCATTTGAAGAAGCATGCATATTCTTCCTGATTCTGACCATCCCTCCACCCATTTCTAAATCTTTTTACAACATTTGTCACGTGTAATGTAAACTTTGAATTACTTTATATGTATCTCCCTTGAAAGATTAGCCAATAAATGGATGTGACTTTCATGATATAAAACCTTGATCTCTATATTTCATGAATATTACAAGGATGTACCGTAAGTGAGTTTTTAAGTTAAAAATACTGGAGAAAGGGCCTTGCTAAATTGTCCAGACTTATGGCAAACTTCTAGGCTCTAGCCATCTGTCTTAGTTGTATGTCTGTTGTTCTGATTTCACACTAACTGAAGCAGTTTGGGGAGGAAAGAGTTTATTTCAACTTACAACTCTCAGGTCCCACACTCCATCACTGAGGTCAGTCAGGGCAGGAACTGAAGCAGAGGCCAGGGGGGAGTACTGCTTACTGGTCTGCCCCTCCTGATTTGCTCAGCCTGCTCCTCCTTGTAGAGAATTTCGGTCTGTCAGCCCAGGGGTCGTACCACGCACAATGGGTGACCGACCTCAGTCAGTAATCAAGAAAGTGACCTACAGACTTGCCTACAGGCCAATCTGATGGTAGCATTTCCTCAGGTAGGATTTCCTCTTCCGGCTGTGTGGTGGTGCTAGTGCACACTTTTAATCCCAGCAAATGTAGTTGTTCCAGGACAGCCCCCCTAGGGCTACACAGAGACACTCTATCTTAAAACAACAGCCGCAGCAGCAGCAGCAAAAAAAAAAAGTTTTCTTCTTCCTTGGTATGTCTAGGATTGTGTCACGTTGACAGACCCAGCCAGGACACCGTCCTCTTGTGCTAGCCTACCAACTAGCTGGGACCACAGCTACAGGCCACTACGCCTAGCAGAAACAACATCTTTCTGAAAAGCATTTTGCTCCTGTTTGTCTGCTTCGGTGGCAGTACAGTGTAGTGTGTGACATTTAGCAAACATACTTCATGTTGAAAGTGGAAGTGTAAAACAAAAACAAAAACAAATGAACAAACAAACAAACAAGCCAGGTAGTGGTGGTGCACGCCTTTAATCCCAGCACTTGGGAGGCAGAGGCAGGTGGATTTCTGAGTTCGAGGCCAGCCTGGTCTACAGAGTGAGTTCCAGGACAGCCAGGGCTACACAGAGAATCCTGTCTCAAAAAACAAAACAAAACAAAACAAAACAAAACAAAAGAAAGTGGAACTGTCTAACCCTTAGTGGTTTTTCTGCGATTTCTTCTTCCTCTTTATTTTCCTGAGTAAGGTTAAATGATTGTACTGGTAATTTCTATATGACTGTGATAAAACACCATGGCAAAGTATAGTGGTTTGGCTGAGAATGGCCCCATAAGCTCTTATGTTTGAATACTGGATGCCCATGGTGGAACTGTTTCGGAAGGATTAGGAGGTGTGGCCTTGCTGGAGGAGGGGCTTCACCGGGGGTGGGCTATAAAGTTTCAAAAGCCATACCATTCTCAGTTGGTGCCACACCCTCCTGCCCCCTTCTCATAGATGTTGTCTCAAGGTGTGAACTGTCAGCTACTGCTTCAGCGACTACCTGCCTACCTGCCTGTGGTCTTGCTCCCTGCCATTGATGGCCGTAGATTCTTAATTCTCTAAAGCTATATGCAAGGCCTCAGTAACTCTTTCTTCATCTTCCTTGGTCATGGTGCCTTTAAACAAATTCCAACATAATATTTGTACTGGTTCTTTGGGGATTTCACACCACACACCCCTATCACATATATTTATTTCCCTATCCTTTCCTGTTCTTCCTGCACTGTACTCTTGTGACCTCCCCAGCCAACAAAAAGGCTATGTTGTGTTATCTGTATACTCACTGGAGCCTGTTAAACTCCTGGTGGCCTGCCCTAGGAACCCGGCCCTTTCCCTCCCCGATCCTTGCCGGAAGCCATCTGTTGCGGAGAGTGACACTTCAGCAGACTGTCAGAACTTTTAAGAGGTCTCTTGAATGACTTCTTGTCTAGGCTGTTTCTGTTTTTTGGGGGTGGGGTGGGGTGGGATGGAAGTAGGGGTCGTCAAGTCTTCCATGTCCCCCATCTCAACTGCGCATCTGCAATTATAAGTGCAAATTTGTCACTGCCAAATAAGTAGCGTATTTACTCTTTGTGTTCTGCGGAAGCATGGATCATGGGCTTCCATTTGGTCTCGGGCCTCAGCACAGTCCAGGAACAGGACTCCCGGTTGCAGTTGGGCCTTGGTCCCAGACAAGGTCCTGCGATGCAACTGGGATCATGGAAAACAACATGGCTTCAGGCCACAGCGTAGACCACAGACATCCCCACCTGGCCTTCACCCTTCAGTAGCAGCACGGGCCCAGTGTCAAGTCATTATGGCCCCAGGTGGCAGTGCAGGCCACCTACTTTGAAGTGGTCTCCAGCAGCAGCATTGTCCATAGCTATGAACATGGCTTCAGGCTACAGCACAGACCTTGGACATTCATGTGGCCTTTGGTGGTAGCACAGGCCCCAGGCTTCACACGGATGCAGACATGGCCCTCTGACGCAGCCCTGGTCCGGACATCAGGTCATGCTGTCTTATTACAGCAATAGAAAAGTAACCAAAACAACTTTAAAAAGCATTTAATTGGACTGACAGTCCTAGAAGATTAGAGTCAGGTGGAGCAAAAGCATGGGAGCAAGAAGAGCTGAAAGTGCATGGCTCAGTCTAGCAGCAGGAGGCAGAGAGCATGCTGGGAAAGACAGGAGACTGAAACCCCGAAGCCCAGCACTGGTGACACGCCTCCTCCAATAGGGCCCAGCTGGTACAGCAGTCATGGTGTGCATCTTTCTGAGGTGGAGGGACGGGACGACTTTCCCCTTGCAGGGATGCTTGTTGCTGGAAGAGCAGGGGCTTGTTCTGTGGATCTTTCCTTAAGCTTTCCCAGCTTTCATTTCTCAAGGTCAGTAGAAAGAGCACCCAAGAGCGTGCCTTTGTCACACAGATCTGAGCTGTTTTCATTTGTCACTGCTTTGTACCCAAGATCTTTTCATCTGACCCTGGATATGTAAAACTGGTATTAGAAACCAAACACTTAATGATAGTAAAGAAATGATCCATAAAGAAAAAATGGAAAACAATTCATTAAGGATGAAAACGAATCTGCATGCTAACGAGATAGATGTGGTTGTCTGTCTAATAGTGCAGGCCCACTAATTTCTTAATTAAACTTGAGGGATGATGGTAAGAAGCTGTTAAGAAGTCTTTGTTAGGGCTGGAGGGATGGCTCAGTGGTTAAGAGCACTGACTGCTCTTCCGAAGGTCCTGAGTTCAAATCCCTGCAAGGCTCACAGCCGTCCATAACAAGATCTGACTCTTCTGGAGTGTCTGAAGACAGCTACAGTGTACTTACATACAATAAATAAATAAATCTTTTAAAAAATATGTTAAAAAAAGAAGTCTGTTTTCAAAAATGTAACACCTGCCTTCCTAGAGTGGAATACTGGGTAGTTCAGGTGCTTCAGTTCATCCCAAACCGTCAGAGCTGAGCCTGGGTGTCTCCGTGTTTGTGGTGTGACAGTGAGCACTACAAAGGATACACATTGTGTGTTCACAACCAGGGCTGAGTGAAGTCAGGAGACGGAGTGTGGATGGGCTTGGTTTCCTAACTCCTCACAGTCTTAATTTTGAATTCATTTGTGGTCCTTGTGTGTCAGCACATAGTCCAAGAGCGGAGTCGTGGTGTGGAGAGTTCCAAGTGCTTGTTGACAACACTCCAAGAGAACAAGACATGAGTATTGTGACCCCAGTTCCTTCAAAACCATGAAGTTGTTCGTTGGTTATCGTTCAGTGGCCCTCCCAGACGTAGAAGACAGGAGTGAGTTTGCTGCAGATCTTTCATTCCAACTGGAGATTGTTATTTGTTTCTGTGCCTCTAGGAAAACACGTGGGTTTGTCCAGCTGGTCCAGCACCTGCTTTCTCTTGTGATTGGACACTTTACTCATGTGACTTTTCTTAACCTTTAGAGTATTAATTGTCTGATGCTCTAAATAGAGTTGGCTATCTCATGAGACTTCAGTTTGCCTCATTTATCAGCTCTACTCTCCCAGAGCAATTGTGTATTCTGAAATCTTTACCGGGTCGTCCATACATTCAGTTTTCAGGACTCTGTGTGGGATTGTGACCCATGATTGAAGAAGGTTTGACCTTGTTTAACTGAGGCCCATATGGGAGGGGCCTGGCCTGCCGGGTGTACCTTGCAGTGGTCCTTGGGGTCCGTTGTTCATCTGGCTATATATAATGTTAGGGGAAAAGGAGATTAGGTGATCAGGAGCTATGTCTGTGACATGAACTTGGTGCTAATGTGTCTTGGGTGTTCTCTATGGGCATTAACATGTCATGGAATTATCCTCTAAGTCGCTTAGTCTGGTAAGGATGTTCCATATTGTATGTAACTGCAATCCAAAGTAGAAAAGGATTTGCCCACAGAGACTTGGGTTGGTAGTGGGAATGTTCACTGAGCTGGGGGAGCAGAGCCAGGGTTGTGAGGATGGTGTGTTGAAGGAAATGAACCACGTTTAACATTGAGGGTGTGTGGCTCAACCATGTTTTGCAGTGCTGGGAACACACACACACACACACACACACACACTGAAAACGTCTCTGCTGCTCTCTTTAAATGTCAGGAGAATAGAATAGAATAGAATGGAACAGAATAAGGTTCATTTAATGTGGAATCTTAAGTGATGCTGCTGGTGGGTTTTATGGTATTGACCTTTTCAAGAAAAACAACAACTCTACAACTCTCCCTCGCACCCCACCCCCTACCCCCACGCCTGTTTTGGAGTAGTGCTGGCTTCAGAGCTGGCAGGAATGTATACTTTCCTAGAGTTTAGTACAGCTAAGTCTTTTTACTTACATTGTATTGTTTAGAATTCATGACCATATGTAATTGATTCTTCCAAAAATAGGTTCCACATGCGTATTTATGTGTGTGCATTCATGTAGTGTTAGCTCTGAGATGTGTTTCCTGTATACTGGGACACCTTAGCCACGTAACTTAGGATGGATTACTGTTCCATAGCTGGTTAATCTCCTTTAGGTCATTAACAGCTTAGAGACTGAAAAAGCAAGCCCTCTAAATACTACTTTATGCCTGAAGAGTCAATGTTCCTGGGAACAATGAGATGTTTTCTTTACCTAACCAGGTGCAGCCCATGCTCCCCAGGGGTTGGGCTCTGGTGAGACTGAGTCAGGAGGGTTGCTACTCCAGGGACAGTTGGAATTAGAGCTTTGCTCCATTTTGATTAAAGGAGTCTGGGTAAGGCTCAGGCACCTTAACTTTCATGGTGACTTCAAGAGAAACCAGGACTTGGGCTATGGTGAGGGCACATGTTTTCACCACAGAGGACATGAGGCCAGCATCAGAGTGCTGCAGCCCAGCCCCAGCTAAGGCAATCTCTATGGCTTGGCAGAAAACAAAGGCATGTTTTGTTATGTTGAGACCATCCACGACCTGGTTTTCTTTTCTTTTCTTTTTTTTTTCTCAGTTAGATAAGAAATTGGAATTGTTTGTGGTAATTCTGAGCCTGCTCATTGGCTGGTTTACTCCATCCCCAGGCAGAGCAAGGCAGGCAATTCTGCCTGAGTGACTGGGATCAGGTATCCTTCCTAAACATCAGGCTTCCCACTTGTACCAGGATGATAGAGTCAATGGAAAAGACCAACATGTTTAAAATTTTTATTTTGTAGCTGGGCATGGTGGTACATGTCTTTAATCTCAGCACTCAGGAAGTAGAGGCAGGTGGATCTCTGAGTGAGAGAGACAGCCTGATCTACAGAGTGAGTTTCAGGTCAGCCAGGGCTACACAGAGAAACTCTTGTCTCAAAACACAAAAACAAGGGCTGGAGAGATGGCTCAGTGGTTAAGAGCACTGACTGCTCCTCCTTCCAGAGGGCCTTGTTAAATACTTCGTGGGTGCCCCATTCGTGAAGAAATGGGTGGAAATCGATGCAAATAGCATGAGGTTTTTATTAAACCAGTATACTGAGGTCGTCCTGCATTGAGGCAAAGGCGCCCTGGAGGAAACAAAGCTCTTAGTTTTTTTTTTTACCTTATCAGAACACTTACAATTTTACAATGGTGAGCTGGTTACACTTTATCTTTCCCATTGTTCTTTTGTTTCTATTGACCTTTCTCCTGCAGGTGAGGATTAGATACCTGTGGTGGATAGGACGGGTAGGGGGAGATCCACCCTACCCTGGGAACTGGACACTTCTTGGGGATGGGTGTTTGCTCTGTAAATCCTTCTTGAAGCTCTTTGTCTTTAGCCTTAATGGACATTCCTTGCTTTTTGGTATTTTTATGAGGTATCCCCATTTTGCTCAATTCTTACATTTCCCCTCTTCCTTGGGAATATCTCAATCTTGAGATTATATGCTATATTGCTGTACCTCATCTTGGTTCACTTCCTGTCTCAACATCATAATCTGTACTCATACTGACACGCTCTCTAATGAAGGTAGCCAAGCGATTTAGAATGCAGGGGTCAATGGTAAGTAATAATAGAAGTATAATCAGCGGTCCTTCAAGTGTAGAGACCAAAGTTGTGAGCCAAGGGGAGGAATTAAACCAAATTTCAAACCAGCTCTTGCCTTGAGTTCTCTCTTTTTTTCTCTGTTCTAAACTCTCTTTAATCTTAGCTAAATTATCTTTGACTCTTTCCGAGTGGTCTATATAAAAACAGCACTCTTCTTTCAGTGCGGCACACAGACCTCCTTTAAGGAATAACAGGTCTAGTCCTCTCCTATTCTGGGGGACCATCTCTGAGAGGGAGGTCAGGGATTCTTGGAGGTCAGTCAAAGTCTTTTCTATTTTTTCTATATCTGAATCAATGGCAGCTCTCAGCTCCTCATAAGCCTTATTTTGTAAGGCTATAGCTGCTGATCCTGTGGCCGCCCCTGCAGCTCCTAAACTAAACCCCAAAATGACTGTCAGGGTAATTCCCAATTCTCTTTTGTGTCTTGTTAAGTCTCCGGTCTCGGGATCCCAGTAATTCAATACATCTTCATAAGGGTGGTACAGCAGTCTAGGCACAATCTGGACCAGAGCACAAAAGTCATAGTTGTTATTAAGAATCTCTAAACTTATACAGGTTGTGATTCCTGAAGCGCAGGCCCACCAGCTGTCTAAGGGCAGGAGGAGGTACCCAGTTAGATTCCTTATTAGAGGGTGTGAACTATTACACAGATGTTGATGGGTTTGTGGGACCTGATACACACAAAGGCCTTTTCCAGTAACAGCTGATAGTATTAGGCGGACTTGTTGGTGGTTCCGACACATACAGTACCCTCATCGTAAGGGGGTGCCACATCATAACACAGCCAACATTTTTTAGTCATCTCAGGGTTCATGGCCTGGCTTAGTGACTTTAGACTTGCTCCATATTATGTCTCCGTGCCCAGTAATTACCATCCAAGTCAGGTTATGTGACTGGTGAGGGCTGGCACTGGATGAGCTCAAGGGAAGGGAACTAAGATACCATACCATGACCATTGGAAGTCCCATCTTGAGCTTCAGTGGGTTGTCAGTAGTCTGTGTTCTCCAGGGGTATAGTTCCAGGTCTGGTGGAGTGGGTTTAATGTGTGACGTGTGGATCCATGTTGTAAGCCTGTCTACTTTCACCGCAATTGGGGTGGTTAGCAAGACAAGGTATGATCCTTTCCAGCGAGGCTCAAGTGTCTGGGCTCAGTGTCATCGTAAGTAGACTGCATCTCCGACCTGGAATTGATGGGATGTCTCAGAAGTCCCCAGCTCATAGGCGGCTGCCAGCTGCAGCCCTTTTCAATCTGGCATACAAATCATTATTACTATGACAGGTTGGCTCAATAACGTCCCCTAGTAGAGTTGGGGCACTGGGGTTCCATACAGGATTTCAAAGGGGGTCAAACTGAAGCGGGAAGGGGTGCTTCTAACCGTGAACAGGGCCAGCGGAAGGAGCACCACCCAATTTGCACCAGACTCTATGGTCAATTTTGCCAGGGTCCCTTTTAGAGTTCTGTTAGCCCCTCTCTACCTGTCCTTAACTCTGAGGTCTAAAAATACAGTAACATTTCCAATAGACCTCTAAATACTTGGCCACTCCCTGACTTACCTTGGCAGAGAAGTCCAGGCCATTATCAGATCCGATTACCTGGGTCACTCCAAATCGGGGGGGGGGGGGGGTTTCTTCTAGTATATTCTTGACTACTACCTTTGCGGTTTCTTGCTTGGTAGGGAAGGCCTCCACCCATCCTGAGAAGGTATCTATGAAAACTAGAAGATATTTGTAGCCATACTTGCCTGGTTTTATTTCTGTGAAGTCTACTTCCCAGTAGACTCCTGGTGGGTCCCCTTGGTACCGTTTGCCGGGGTCAGTCTTGTTTCTGCAAACGTTCACCTTCGGACAGGGTATACAGTTGTGAGCCACCTGTCCTACTAGGTGTTTTAGTCCTGGAATATGGTATTTAGACTTCAAGGCAGTTTGCGTTAGCTTGCTTACCCTTAGACGGGTCCATTGGTGTATCTGCTTTATCATTGCTTTTGCCTGTTCTTGCGGCAATATTTTCTTACTTCAGACCCCCTTTTTCTGGTCAAAATGATTTTCAGGATCCTTTGAGATGACTGCCAGGTCTTCAGCGGTGTACTGGAACTTAAGTTCAGGCGATTCGGACTCTCTGGCCACCATCACCTGGGTTGCTCTAGAAGCTGCCACCTTAGCTTCTCGATCTGTCAAATTATTTCCTCAAGCTATGAAAGAATCACCCTTTTGGTGGCCCGGACAGTGAAGTAATACTCACTTTTGCTGATTTGTATAAGGCTTCTAGAAGTGCCAAGATCTCAGGCTTATTCTTGATTTCTTTTCCTCCTGAGGTCAGTAATCCCCGCTGCTGGTAGATGGCACCATGAACATGGGCTGTATCGAAGGTGTATCTACTATCTGTGTAGATGTTGATCTTTTTGCCTTCTCCTAGCTCAAGAGCTTTTGTGAGGGCAATGAGCTCGGATTTCTGAGCAGATGGTCCCTCTGGCAGAGTTCATGCCCATACGACCTGTTGCCCATCCACCACAGCCACACCTGCTCTCCTCTGCCCCTTTTCTAGGTAACTGCTCCCATCCATGAACCAAGTCTTCTCTGCATCGGCAAAGGGCCAGTCAGACTGGTCTTTGCGCCAGCCATGTGCCTCCATGAGCAGTTGCTAACAGTCATGGATGGGAGGTTCAAGATCGGGGTCTAGGAGAAGGGTGGCTGGATTTAGGCCCATGGGGGGCTCAAACGTGATCCTGTCAGAATTGAGTAGCAAAGTCTGATAATGAGTCATTCGGGCGTTAGTGAACCATCGATTGGAGGGCTGGTGGACCACACTCTCTAGGGCGTGTGGAGTGGATATTACCAGATCTTGTCAGTCAATTTATCATCGCCTTTAACCAACACTGCAACCGTGGCCACGATCCTCAGACAACCAGTCCTCCCGGAGGCTACAGGGTCTAACTTTTTTTGAGAAACATGCCACCGACCTCTTCTGTGGTTCCAGTTTTTGAATCAGGACTCCTTTTGCTATGCCCTTGTTCTCTGCCACATACAGATGAAATGGTTTAGTCACATCATGGAGATCCAGGGCGGGGGCTGACATGAGGGCTGTTTTTATGGTGTCAAAAGCCTCCTGCTCTTTTTCTCTACACACAAACAGCTGCTTATTCTTTGTGAGTGAGGGGATAGAGAGGGACTGCTATCTTGGTGAATACAGGTATCCACAGGCGACAGAAGCCTGCCATGTCCAGGAACACTCTAACCTGTTTCTGACTCGTGGGCAGTGGAATGTGAAAAAGTTTCTTTCCTGGCATCCAATAGCCATCTCTTCCCTTCTCTGAGCAAATACCCCAGGTAACTGACCTTTTTGACTGCATATCTGGGCTTTCTTGGCTGAGGTCCGATAGCCTAACTCTCCCAATTCCATGAGTAGAGGTTTGGTCTCTTCTAATCATAGTTCCTTGCTGGACACAGCAATCAGAAGGTCATCAATGTACTGAACGAGAGTTATCTGGGGATTTGATGTTCGAAAGGTCGCTAGGTCCTGATGTAGGGCCTCATCGAAAATAGTGGGGGAGTTCTTGAAACCCTGGGGCAAACGGGTCCACGTGAGCTGGCCCGTTATACCAGACTCAAGAGTCTCTCCATTCAAAGGCAAAGTACTCTGGCTCTTAGGGGCCAGAGATAGGCAGAAGAAGGATCTTTGAGGTCCAGTACAGTATACCAGGTCCTGGAGGGAGGCAAAGAACTCAAAAGGTTATATGGGTTAGGAACCATAGGGTGGAGGTCGGACACCCGTTTGTTTACTTCTCTGAGGTCCTAGACAGGTTGATAGTCATTGGATCCTGGTTTTTGTACTGGAAGGAGGGCAGTATTCCATGCAGACTGCCATCTCCGCAGGATCCCCAGTTGGAGGAAGCATAGGATGTGGGGCTGGATCCCATCTTGGGCTTCTTTGGACATAGGATACTAGCGAATGGTTACTGGGCTGGCCTGTGTCTTCAGTTCCACATGGACCGGAGGCTGGTTATTAGCTTTCCCCATTCCTGCTGTCTCAGCCCAGGCTTGTGGGAAGTTCTGTAACCACCAATCTATATCTTCAGGCCCTCAATCTCTATTCTCAAAGAGCTGATATTCATCTTCTAGTTTCATAGTCAGCACCTGGATGGGTTCTCCCTGCCGGCCCCTGACCTGGGGGTCCCTCTGGAGAAAATGGATCTGTGCTCCCATCTTAGTGAGAAGGTCTCTCCCTAGTAAGGGGCAGGGACATTCTGGGATGACAGTGAACGAGTGGGATACCCAGCCCACGCCTGGGTCCACTGCTCTTCGGGTAGTCCATAAGTATTGTTTGTTGCCAGTGGCCCCTTGTACCCAGGACTTCTTTTTGGAAATTGGCCAATCGGATTGTAAGAGGATCGAATATTCTGTCCCTGTGTCCACCAGAAACTGAGTGGGTTTCTCCTCCACAATAGGGGTTACCCTGGGTTTGGGGAGGGAATCCGAACCCCATCCCCTCTATTCATTGTCATTGTTCTCTTGAATGGCCAGAACTTTAGGTCCCGCCGGTTTTCTGCCCGAAACATATGACATATGGTCCCTCCTCCTCCTCCTCCTCCTCCTCCTCCTCCTCCTCCTCCTCCTCCTCCTCCTCCTCCTCCTCCTTCTTCTTCTTTGCATTCTCTCAACCAATGCCCCTTTCCTTTACAGTAAGCACATTGATCTTTTGCTAGATGCTCTCTTCGGTTCCCTAGTTCCTGCAACTACTGCGGCCAAGATCCTATGAAGATTCTTTTCCTGTCTCTTTTCCTTCTTTAATTCTCTAGCTTCCTGTTCTTTCTGTCTCCTCTCTTCCTTCTCCTCTTCTGTCTCTTGGTTATAAAATACTTTCTCAGCCACCTGCACTAACTCTCTCAAAGACTTAGCTTGTAACCCATCTAGTTTCTGTAACTTTTTCCTGATATCTTGACTGGACTGATGGATAAAAGCAACTGTAACAGTGACCTTATGTTCATCACTACTGGGATCATAAGGAGTGAACTGGCGGTAGGCCTCCATGAGCCTCTCTAAGATGGCTGAGGGAGTCTCATTTGGCCCCTGGATCACCCCTCTTACCTTTGCCAAATTAGTGGAGCGTCTTGCCGCCCCTTTGAGACCCGCCAAGAGAGCCTGGCGGAAAACTTTGAGGTGCTTCTACCTTCAGGTGTGTTGTAATCCCAGTCTGGTCTGATCAGTGGAAAACCCGCATTAATATCAACCCGTAGGAGGGAGGGTCACCCATCTGCCCTGGGGAACATTTTTCCTGGTCTCGAGGAGGGTACGCTGTTTCTCCTCGGTGGTGAACAGAACCTGTAACAGTTGTTGACAGCCATCCCAGGTGGGCTGATGAGAAAAGAGGAGAGATTCAATGAGGTTAGTCAGGCTCTGAGGGTTTTCAGAGAAGGATGGGTTGTAGGTCTTCCAGTTATACAAATCAGCCGCTGAGAATGTGGCAGTACTGCAGGGGTTGGTTGCCCTGCTCATCGGCAAGGATGTAGGCCCAGAGGGGCAAAATGCTGGTCTGGTAGGGGATCGTTCCTCTCTTGCTGCGTGTCCTGTGGGCAGGTCCCTCTGATCCCAAAGGAGATCTCTTCTCTGGTGGTGCGGCTGAAGGACCTGCCACCAGTAGTGCCGGGAGTCCTGCAGCTGGACCTACATGAGGTTGGAGTGTAGAGGGGTAGGCAGGAGTGGGGGTCCAAGAGGAGAAGGTTGGCCTCGGTGTCTGAGAGGACATTCTTCTTGGCTTGGTCCTGTACAACGAGGACAGATACCCACAGACGGACCCAGTGGGGAGGGTTAGATACTAAATCCTTCCAGACCAGAATACACGGGGATCTGGTCTGGGTGTCTCTCAGGGCTTGTTCTAAAGACTCAATGTTTGACTGATCGAATCAGAGCCAAGGAGATAGAGCCATCGGCTGGTCACCTGACCTCGAAGGAAGGCCATTCCGAGGCACAAAGAGTTTTCCATTTATGTTTTTTCACCTCTACTGAGATGTTCTGGGCCCTAGGCCTAACTTCTGCCCAATGCTTAAGAGTCAGACTCAAGGGGGTAGACACAATTTGTCCCATACTGTCCAAAAATATGGTCAGTCCAAGTCCACACTCAAACAAGAGGACAGAGATAGGCAGACAGAGGTGCCCCTCCTACGAGCGCCCCAAGCAGAGAACAAAAGATCCCGGTAGTGGCCTTCTTGCTTCCGCTACTCCCGGATGGAGTTGGACCCTCCTGGATCCGACCTCCCAGAGTCTGGAGTGTCCAGGACTCTTCTTGTAGCCTGCGATGGCGAGATACGTCTACTTGCCTTGCAAAACCAAGAAACTGCTGCTGCCACACGGATTACAGACACAGATTCAAGAAGTCAGACACAAACACAGAAAGAACCGCAGTACCTGCTAGCGTGCGATCTCCCGAGTGGACAATCCTCCCATCTCCAGTCACTGGTTCTGTCAGAGGAGGACCCCTTCCCAGCCCATGCACCAAGATGTTAAATATGCCGTGATTGCTCCACTCGCAAAGAATCAGGGATGGAAATCGATGCAAATAGCATGAAGTTTTTATTAAACCAGTATACTGGGGTCTTCTTGTGTTTGGGGCAAAGGCGACCTGGAGGAAACAAAGCTCTTAGTTTTTTTTACCCTATCAGAGCAGAGTTTTACACTTTACAATGTCAGCTGGTTACACTTTATCTTTCCTATTGTTCTTTTGTTTCTATTGACCTTTCTCCTCCAGGTGAGGATTAGATACCTGTGGGGGGCAGGAGGGATAGGGGGAGATCCATCCTCCTGGGGATGTTTCCTGGAACAGGCATTTCTTGGAGATGGATGTTTGCTCTGTAAAACCTTCTGAAGCTCTTTGTCTTGAGGCTTAATGGACATTCATTGCTCTTTGGTATTTTTATGAGGTATTCCTGTTTGCCCAATTCTTACATCCTGAGTTCAATTCCCAGCAACCACATGGTGGCTCACAACCATCTGTAATGGAATCTGATGCCCTTTTCTGGTGTGTCTGAAGAGAGCAACAGTGTATTCACATACATAAAATAGATAAATCTTTAAAAAGAAAAATTAAGGTCTGGTGAGATCACTCAGCGGTTAAGAGCAGTGACTGCTCTCCCAAAGGTCCTAAGTTCAAATCCCAGCAACCACATGGTGGCTCACAACCATCCATAATGAGATCTGCTGCCGCCTTCTGGTGAGTCTGAAGACAGCTACAGTGTACTTACATATAACAATAAATAAATCTTTAAAAAAATTTAAAAAAAACCCACAAAACAAAACAAAACAAATATATTTTGTGGTTAGACTGTTTCTGTGAGATGTAGTTTAATAAAATTTAGAATTTATGATCCGGCGTTGTTAGCAGTTAGTATTTGGATCCATTTTTGGTGTGTGAAGGTCCAAGACAGCCTTGAGTGTTCTTCAGGCATCATTTACCTTGATTTTTTTTTTTTTCCGTCTTCTTGAGATGAAGTCTTACTTTGTAGCACTTGTTGGCCTGGAACCCCTTTTGTCAGTGGTTCGTAACCTGCGGATCTCAACCTCTTTGGAGTTTGAACCATCCTCTCACAGGGGTTTCCCCAGACCATCGGAAAACACAGATATTCACATTATTATGATTCATAACAGTAGCAAAATTACAGGTATGAAGTAGGATGACAATAATGTTATGGTTGGGGTTCACTACAACATGACGAACTGCATTAAAGGGGCTCAGCGTTAGGAAGGCTGAGAACCGCTGCCCTATGTAGAGCCAAGCCGATCCTGATCCTCTGGAGGTAGAGCTCCAGAAAGAAGGGGTGTCGGCCGCTGTGTGGGTTCCAGGAATTGAACCCAGTTCCTGACAGTCAACTTCTGAGCCACCTCTTCAGCCCCACCTTGACTTTTGAGACAGTCTCTCTCTTGGTAGGTAGCTTGTGAAGTAGGCTAAGAGGGCTGCCTAGTGAACCCCAGGGGTTCTGCCACATTCTGTCCCTTAGCTCTAGGATTACAGATAACAAACCACCGCACCCAGCTTTCTTTTTCCCTGAGTGTCCTTAGGCAGCATTCACCGACTGGGTTTATGCTCAGTCCAATTGCAATTGCAAGCTGCCCGACGCTCCCCTGGGACTCTGCTTCCATCCATTGTTACTTTAGTACAGTTAGGCAGAGGTTTCCATCCACAGAAAGGTTTGCCTCTGCCCTTTAAGTTGCATCTGCTCTACAGTGGGTTATTATTAACTGTGTGTTTTAGTCAGGGTTTTTATTCCTGCACAAACATCATGACCAAGAAACAAGTTGGGGAAGAAAGGGTTTATTCAGCTTACGCTTCCACATGGCTGTTGATCACCAGAGGAAGTCAAGACTGGAACTCAAGCAGGTCAGGAAGCAGGAGCTGACGCAGAGGCCATGGAGGGATGTTCCTTACTGGCTTGCTTCCCCTGGCTTGCTCAGCCTGCTCTCTTATAGAACCCAAGACTTCCAGCCCAAGGATGGCACCACCCACAAGGGGCCCTACCCCCTTGATCACTAATTGAGAAAATGCCCCACAGCTGGGTCTCACGGAGGCATTTTCCCAGCTGAAGCTCCCTTCTCTGTGATAACTCCAGCCTGTGTCAAGTTGGCACACAAAACCAGCCAGTACACTATGTTAATCTACATCACATACTGGGCAGCTTTAGATACTGTCTTAGTCAGGGTTTTTATTCTTGCACAAACATCATGACCAAGAAGCAAGTTGGGGAGGAAAGGGTTTATTTAGCTTATATCCACATGGCTGTTTATTACCAGAGGAAGTCAGGACTGGAACTCAAGCAGGTCAGGAAGCAGGAGATGATGCAGAGCCCATGGAGGGATGTTCCTTACTGGCTTG
>JADRCD010194663.1:0-15060 GCA_019843815.1 Montemys delectorum | reverse complement strand
CACTTCTCCTCTACTAGATTAAGTGTATCTAGTTTCATGTTGAGATCCTTGATCACTTGGACTTTGTGCAAGTTGTTAAATATGGGTCTATTTTCATTCTTTTACATACAGACAGCCAGTTAGACCAGCATTATTTATTAAAGATGTTTTCTTTTTCTCACTGCAAGTTTTTTGGTTTCTTTGTCAAAGATCAAGTGTTCATGGATATGTAGGTTTGTTTCTTTGTCTTTGATTCTATTCCATTCATCAACCACTGTCTCTGTACCAATACCATGAGGCCTTTATCACTATTGCTTTGTAGTACAGCTTGAGTTCAGGGATGGAGATTCTCCCAGAAGATCTTTTATTCTTAAGAATTGTTTTCACCATCCTGATTTTTTTTGTTTCTCCGTATGAAATGGAGAAATGCTCTTTACATAGCTGTGAAAATTTGTGTTGGAATTTTGATGAGGATTGCATTAAATATATAGATTGATTTTGGTAGGACGGCCATTTTCACTATGTTAATCCTACCAATGGTCCTCCTAACTTACTATATTGCTTACTTTTCTGTTATTGTGCTAAAATACCACAATCAAAAACTGTTTATATTAAAGAGTTTACTCAGGCTTACAATTCCAGAGGGAAACTCCACAGTGATAGAGACAGCACAGCACTGGTTCAATGGGCTGATCACAATTCCATTCACATACAGAAGCAGAGAGGGGAACAGAAAGTGGGACAAGTTTATAAACTCTCAAAAACCAACAAGAGTAACATACTTCTTTCAGAAAGGCTTCAACTTCTAAAGGTTTCATAGCATCCCTAAAAGCACTAGCAGTTAGACACCAGGGCCATACAATACTGGGAGTCAACTATCTTATGAAACCTGGTTATAAGCCACCAAAACCATATAGTAGTTTAATGTTACCTGCATATAAACCAGGACTAGCTCAACTATGCCAGGTTTGACTTGGTGTATCAATATCATCTGGGAGGAAAAACTTGACTCTCTCCCTGATAGTTTGTTATCAACTAATAGGAGTCCTATGCTTAGTAGTGACTGAGATCTGAATCAATGACCAGAGCAAACACGCATTCTTAAAACACTAATTTTGAAACATACATGTCATTCTTGTTTTACTTCATTTGCCAGAATAGCTCACAAGACCTGTTTCATAGACTTTAATAGTTAAAAAAGAATTTCTAAAGTCAGACAACACCCAGATATAGAAGTAGATTATACTCTTAGAAAGAAGGAGCTGATGAAACACAGTACTTCTGAATTATTGGGTGAAAAATTGAACTCATTTTATAAATATATTGTGTGGTGGATTTTGTTTATCATGGTAGTGCAGCCCATGGATCCTACCAGGAACATAGAATTTCGTAGTGAATATGTTTTCACCCCATTGTTGGAATTATTGCTTACATGAAAAATAAGATATATTACTTTCCAAATCCTTCTAGAATGTTTTTAAAAATGCAATGTTTCAGAAGTTAAATTCCTTATTTCATAGATAATTTTCTTTTCTAAAACAGGTTTAGTTGTACAAAAGAAAAAAAAATCAAAGAAAGTCGTGAGAAGAAAAAGAATGAAGTTAAGAGGACCCAGTTTTGAAGCTGATAGCTGTCTTTCTTTTCTCCTGAGACACATTCATAATTTCTGGTATCTAGCTCGGGATCATATTGAACAACATAAGGTGGATTTCTATATTTTAATCTCTGATTCATTTCCTTGCCATCTTTCAAATAAAAGATTAAGAATAAATGTTGAATGTTTCTTCCAGTAAGTCACTCACATTTGTATTTTACATCTTAAGGCAATTAAAAATGCACTCTACTTTTGTTTGGAATATTTGGTTAAAAAAATGAATCACCATGAGTAGGTAGCAATTAATGAGCACTGAGTAGTTATACAGAACACAGACCTTGGAAGTATAAACTTAAAGGCAGAATGTCACCTAATTAGTCATATCACTTTTAAATAATTCTATCATGCACCTTAAGGAACAGTCACACTACTGTGTGTCCAAGCCTCATTAAGTGGTATGGGATTTGGCAGTTTTCTCTTGTCAATAAATATTTTTCATTTTCTTCAGAAGATGACTGTTTTTTATTACACTCATTTTTTAAGTTTTAGATTGCTTCTGAATTTCATACTTTAGTAAGGGTTGATATTCTCCAACTCAAATTTGTAAGGACCCATAGTGGAGTTATTATGCTCACCATTATTGACATGGTGTAGGAATTACTAATATTTCCTATCTGGTTGCTGTATGCCTTTTTAAATAAGAAGATTTACCTCTAATCTTACTCCAAGAATATCTTATAAATTTAAGTATATCACTGATATTTATATAGGAATTAAATAATCATTTTTCAAAGACTTGACCTGTAGAAAGCATATATCTTGTGACTTCTAAAATTGGCTTATACCTCAAGTTCTTGATTTTCATAATTTTCACATTAAACTTTTAACAATTTGTCACCTACTGAATTTAAAAAGGCATACTTGAATTGTACTACTGGAAATAATAGATAAAAACTGATCTTTTAATTTTTCAACAGGTAAGAGATAATTCAGATATTTTCTCCAAATTTAATTTTAAGATAAAAATAAAATTTTATGATGGAGTAGTATCTCATTTTTCAGAATACTTACCTTCCATGTATCAGGAAGTCCTAGATTTCAAGGCAGCCTAGGGATAGACTGTCTCAATCAAATTCATTTTACATTAATACTACCTTGAAATCCAAAAAATATTACATTCAAAGCCAAAAAACCACTATTGTCATAGAGTACACTCTTAAGAAGACTGCGCAGTAGCCAAAGAGGACCCTGAGTTGATCCACAATTTAGGAAGGCTTTATACAATTTTTATCTAAAATCTCTAGAACTGACTTGTTTCCTTGCAGTAAGTTTTCCTGACCTAGTGATAGAAAGGCCTGCTTCAAAAAGTCTTAATTTAAAAAGGAGTGATATGCCTCTGGCTTTGTTTGTCTTGACTTGTTTTGTTTACAAGAATGTATCCAGTGATAAAGGAATCTTTTGACTTTCAGAAGAGCTCACAATCTCATGGCTTCACCAATGGCCAGAGACAGATTCCTTTCCTTTAGTTTCAGTTCCTGATGTTGTTGTTAATTATGGTGGAATAGGTCATCTCCAATGACACCCAAGCCTGATGATAGATAACTTGACACTTAACAAAAAATGTAAGGCCAACAGAAATTTATTCATAAGAAAAGAATAAAATTATTGCACTAAATAGGAGATCAAGCTACCTTAGGCACAAATTTATCACAATGTAGAGTAACAATAATAAAAGAAAGTAAAAATTAGTAACACAATATAAATTAGTCTAGTATTGAAAAATGATTTATTAGAAAAAAAGAAAAATATTTTGATAAAATAAATTATCCTATTTATAAATTAGAGTCCATATTTATTTATAGATATTTAAAGATCATTTTTTCTTAAATTATATCTTTAAAGCAGTATTATTATGTGACTAACAAAAATCTATTTTTGCTTTACAGTACTCAAATGAAAAATTCGGAACACCAGAGAAAATTATTGACCTAATGTTATTGCAGGCCAAATTGCTTACCTCTCCAAATGACAAAATACAGCATTAAGGTAACTTTGGTTTTTGTTTAATAATTCAGTTGTATTTTATAACTTCCCATTTTGTTTTGCAATTGTTCTGACATATGCATTTAAAAAGTATGTTTGGTTTTTTTTAATAACTCAGTTGTATTTTATAGCTTCCCAGTTTGTTATGCATTTTTTTCTGACCTACGCATTTGAAGCCAGATATCTGAAGGTGCTCATAGTTCTGCAACTTTTAAAATGTTAGTGAGAGAACCTTATAAAATTCTGATTTAAGTATATCAAAATAATATTTTACAATTTATTTTAAGAGCCAGAGAAGCTCAATAAGAAGCAGTAAAGCTTGCTGAAATAATGCAAAACCTAGTAAAAGCAGAAACTAGTAACTCTGCTAATGTCTTTTTTACTAATTAACTTCACCAAAGGCAGAGCCCACAATGAAGTTACAGATTGTATCATCTAGGTTAGAGCTCCCTCGTGTGTCTCGATTTAGAAAGTCGTATAGTCTAGGTAAAAAGTTCCTAAATTCATGAATTCATAATATTTTTACTATACAAAAGAGTAGGAAGCCTTCAATAATGTGAGAGATGTTGAAACACAAGTTCTAACATTTATTTTGTACACCTGTAAAATGTGATTATTTTAAGGTTTTTAAATTAACAGATCATGATCACAGACTTTACATCAGCAAAATGAGAACAAAAAGTTTAAAAAGTCTTAAAGATAAAACTAATTTCGAGGAATGTGAAAGCTAATGTAAAATAGCACACTGGCTTGTTTTTCTTGTCTATATTATTAAGAAATGTATTTTTCATGATCAAAATTATCAGTTCAATCTTTAAAACATATTTATTTGTTTATTTTGTTTATTTTAGTTGGTTGGTGCCTGACATGAAGTTAAGTTTCTTCTGTATTCAGTTAATTATAGGAACTATTTGCTTCTGATATTGTAACCTCGATCCTTTGTGGAGGTATTATTGATGATAAGAACTGTGTTCTAAAATGACAATAAAATGACTCAGCTCTCAATCACAGTACCATATTTTCGTTTCATTTTTACAACATTGGTATGTACAATAGCACTGCAGGAGCTGGAGCTTGCAGCCGAACATCAGAGCCAAGAGCACATGGGCACAGGGGAAAATTTCCTGAACAGAACACCAACAGCTTATGCTTTAAGATCAAGAATTGACAAATGGGACCTCATAAAATAGCAAAGCTTCTGTAAGGCAAAGGACACTGTCAATAGGACAAAACAGCAACCAACAGATTGGGGAAAGATCTTTACCAATTCTATATCTGATAGCAGGCTAATATCCAATGTATACAAAGAACTCAAGAAGTTAGACTCCAGAGAACCAAATAACTCTATTAAAAATAGAGTACAAAGATAAACAAAGACTTCTCCACTGAGGAACACTGAATGGCTGTGAAGCACCTAAAGAAATGTTCAACATCCTGAGTCATCAGGGAAATGCAAATCAAAACAACCTTGACATTCCACCTCACACCAGTCAGAATGGTTAAGAGCAAAAATTCAGATGACAGTAGATGTTGGAGAAGTTGTTGAGAAAGAGGAACACACCTTCATTGCTGGTGGGATTGCAAGCTGCTACAACTACTCTGGAAATTAGTTTGGCAGTTCCTCAGAAAATTGGACTTAGTTCTACCTGAGGACCCACCTATACCACTCCTAGTCATATACCCAGATGATGCTCCAATATGTAATAAGGTCACATGCTCCATAATATTCATAGCAGCCTTATTTATAATAGCCAGAGAGTGGAAACAACCCAGATATTCCTCAACAGAGGAATTAGTGTGGTACATTTACACAATGGAGTACTACACAGCTATTAAAAACAATGAATTTATGAAATTCTTAGGGAAATGGATGGATCTGGAGAACATCATCCTGAGTGCTGTAACCCAATCACAAAGAACATATATGAGATGCACTCACTGATAAGTCGATATTAGCCCAGAAGCTCGGAATACCCAAATTACAATCCACAAACCAAAAGAAACTCAAGAAGAAGGAAGACCAAAGTGTGGCTACTTCGATCCTTCTTAGAAGGGGGAACAAAATACCAATGAAGGAGTTGCAGAGACTAACTAACTATGGAGCAGAGACTGAAGGAAGGACAATCCAGAGACTGCCCCACCTGGGAATCCTTCTCATATTCAATCACCAAACCCAGACACTAATTGTGAATGCCAAAAAGTGCAGGGTGACAGGAGCCTGATATAGCTGTCTCCTGAGAAGCTCTGACAGTGCCTGATTAATACAGAAGTAGAGGCTCACAGCCATCTATTGGACTGAACACAGGATCCCCAATGAAGGAACTAGAGAAAGGACCCAAAGAGCTGAAGAGGTTTATAGCCCCTTAAGTGGAAAAACAAAAACTAACTAGTATCCTCAGAGCTCCCAGGGACTAAACCACCAACTAAAGTACACATGGTGAGACTCATGGTTCCAGCTGCATGTGTAGCAGAAGATGACCTAGGCGGTCATCAATGGAAGGAGAGGCCCTTGGTCCTGTGAAGGTTCCATGTCCCTGTGTAGTTTAATGCCAGGGCCAGAAAGCAGGAGAGGGTTGGTTGGTGAGCAGGGAGAGGAGTGAGGGAACAGAGTTTTGTTTTTTTGGAAGGGAAACTGGGAAAGGAGATATCATTTGAAATGTAAATAAAGAAAATATCTAATAAAAAAAAGAAGCCGAAGTCCTGTCTGTTCTACTTAATAAATGAACAAAGTTATAAAGAATGTTGTTAGCTCCCCCCCACCAAAGGATGTGAATCCTGTTACTACAGTACAGTTTATTGTCCCCAAATTGGGGCATTTTGTAGAGCCAGTTTTCTTCTACTCCAATTTAAATTAACTATCTCAGAAATAAATTAAGGTCCAAGTCACTATGCCTCCCGAAATGACCAGTTACCCTATCTTATAGTTAAATGTACCCTGTCCCTCAAATAAGTGACCAATTAGCATATCTTGCAGTTAAAATATCATAGTCTAATACACTGGCTGTTATCTCATAACTCTAAAAATTTAAATATCTGACAAGCATGGTGGAAAGGGGTTAGATTTATCCCCTCTATAATTTATGTTTCTTAATAACACTAAGGATATAAGAAAACTATACAGTCAGCTTATGAATTTAAATGCCCATTCATAAGTATCACTGTCATCATGCCACAAAGAAACTGTGATGAATTATAAAATACTTAGTCCTGTGGTCACAGAAATAAAATAAGAACAATACAATGACAGGCCTATGGTATTGGTTTTGGAATTTTTAATACCACATTACACCATTGAATGTTCTTTTAAGAAGAAATTGGAGGATGAGACTTGCAACTGAGATCCCAGCTACTGCTCTATTGAGATCAAGCTGTTAGTGCTATATATAATTCATATCATATAAATCAGTGATTTCTTACACTTTGTTTCTCCTAAGAGATCCCAAGTTACAGATGTAGAGTTTGTTTGGCACTATTTTTGGAAAATTTTTGGTTGGGCTATCTTGTTTTTGTTTTTATTTTTATTTTGTCTCTATGGTTTTCCTTAACATATTGATAAGGTTGAAATTATTAACAAGAAATAAGGATCTCTTTTCTTCTGGAACTGATTTAGAGTTCAGTAAGGGTGACTGAGAGAGAGTTTCTCATTACCAATCAGTCATAGGGTCAAAGGACTAAGGGATAAAGAAAGGAGCAACATTTTGAAGAAGGAAGCAACCACTGTAAGAATTTGGAGATTAGGCTAGTCTTCATTTAAAATTCAGTATGTGTTGTTACATTCAAGGTGTCAGTATAGACAGTAATAGTTGATTTGATCAAAATGATACCATCCAGAAATTAATGGCCTCTAATCTATAAGATATACATCAGATGAGAAGGTTAAATAAAGAGGATCCAAGATCAAACCCATAGCCTACTTGTACAAAGAAGAGGTCTACACTCTATTTTATATAGATTTTAATCATTTTCTGCCTTATTTGATCCCCAAGGGATTTCATATGCTTCTGCTGAAGTATTAACCCAGATACAACAGGTTTCATGAACGAGGTATCATGTCTCCTACTTCTGTAATAGAAAGATCTAGGTCCCGCATTTTCTGTAAGACTACTTTTAGGGTGTTGAAACTTTGTTACTTAGGCTCTACAGCAAATACCATGGATGTTTCAGGTAGATTATAGATAGAGAAAATTGTTTCTGATACTGATGTTTATAGCCAAGGCTCATTGACTGAAAGTCTTCTAAAATTTTGTTGCAGCATGGAGTTGTTTGTGGCTCCTACTCCAAAACTGGAAATGCCAGGAATTTTTGGAACTTTGTTTTTGTTATGTTTAAAACAAAGGTGAGAAGACAGAGCATAGACTGTGGAAAGCATGAAAATGATGTGATAGTCAGGGTTCTTTAGGAGAACAGAAAAAGAATAAATCTAGAGAGAAAGATTTATTAGAATAGTTTGCAGGCTGTGGTCTAGATAATGGCTGCCTATAAAATGCTGGTCCCAGAATCCATTAGTTGTTTAGTACATGGGTCTAGATATTTCATCTTTTCTTTAGTTTATGCTGGAATCCTGAAAAAGTAAAGTCTATCAGTAAAGATATGAACTTGCTATGAAGAACAAAGCAAGTAGAAAAATAGAGTAAGCTTCCAAAACTTCTTTCTTTCATCTCTTTTATATAGGCTGCCAGCAAATGGTGTGGTCCAGATTAAAGGTTGATTTTTCTACCTCAGAGGATCTTTAATAAAAGTTTATTTTGCTACTCCAAGTTCTAGGTTCGAAGTGTATCTTCCCACTTCAAATGATTTAATTAAAAAAAAAATATCCCTTGTAGTACTCACAGTCATTTGGGTTTTAGGTAATTCCAGATGTAGTCAAGGATCACATGATAAAGAAACTGAGGAAAGAAAACACAAATATCTGTACAAACACATTCTTAGCAAAATAGGATGAAACCGCTCAAGTCAGTTCTAGTCCTCATTTCTACAACTGGTACCATAGCTTTTGCTGATATTTATAACTACGTTATTGTATTGATTTTGTATTCTGTCCACCCTCACCAAACACCTCAGCAAATCATGCTCTTTTCCTGGAGCAGTGACCTTCATTCGTTGCAGGTCTGGGTCCTTTTTCATCCAGCTTAGACTAGGCTATTGTAGTTTTTCATTGACTTTAATCAAGGACATGGTACCACCAAAGGATGCTCTGAAGTATATTGTGCACTCCAGAAAAACATATTCTTTCTAACTTCCCTTGGTAATCATCTCTTCTGACATTGTTCCTTTCTTAGCCTGTAGTATTAAGGCATCAGAAGACCAAGGTGACCAGGGAAAAGTCTGAGTTTTGTGTTAAATAAAATTTCTCATGGCAAGAGCACCCCAACACCACCACATCTGAACCAACACTTCTAGGTCAGAAGAACTTAACGTTGCAGAAAGCAGAAATTTTCCTAGTAGGCCACTCAGGGTGATATCGAGTAGAACTATCCCGTACCCACACTTTGATTCTTGGACTGGACTCATGGATCCTGAATATTGGAAAAAAACATATTCTATATTGAAAAATAACTAAAATAGCATTTACTGCCTCCTGGAGAAGCCTGTCCCAGGCCTCCAGGTTTCTACCACATAATTGGTACTATGACTGTGTCTTCAAAATACCATTGCATCTTTTTGGTAATCTGTTTAAAAGGATAGCAGTTTTATGATAGTAGGGAGAATAAGACCATGGATTTCATGTTTGTGGCTTTACTGTTGCACTTCTCTGACTCTGAAGTGAGGTTTTGGGTCAGAAACAATACTGTATGTACTGCTATGACAGTGAATAATTAATTCTATAAGTCTGTGGATGGTGATTTTGGAAGAATCATTGTGTTTAGAAAAGGCAAATGCACAACCATAAGTTTCCAGTAAGAAAATAGCATTGTCATTTCCACAGAGGAAAGTCTCCAATGCAGTCAGTCTGGCACCAGGACAATGTTTCGTCACGCCCAGAAATACTAACCTATCTGGGGTTCAGTTCTGGTCTCTGATGTGGACAGATCTATCACTCAGAAGCAGCTATAGCTAGGTCAGTCTTGGTAAGGGCAGTCCATATTGTCCAGCACATATATAACCTCTGTCTCTGCCACCATGGAGAGACTCTACGTGATTATTGAATTCCTTTTCATTTGAAATCACCTTTTGATGAGCAAAGGAATCAAGTATCTTAAGTTACTTAACACATTTGGAGAGATCTATCTACAAACTTCTCTGCTACATGTCTTTCTCACTAATTTTCCAATCCTGACCATCCAGCCAATTGATTGGCTAGAGCCAATCAATGAACAATAGCACATCTGTCCATTTCTTCTTGCAAACAAAACTAGCCAAAGTTTTGCCCCCCTGTGAAGATTTCCTTTTTCATGTGTCCTTCAGGACAGCTATAGTTGTCTACTTCTGGTTAGTGCTTGCATACCATGAAGAATCATAAGTAAACCAGGCTTTCTTCTTCTCTTCCTCAATCAACCAATCATAAGACATAGGTGCATGCTTAGCAACAGACAAAATTGTAACAGGAGGATAAATGTTAGGTATCCAGGAAACTTTTTCATGTAACCTGCTTGTACATTTAGGATCTGCTCAAGTACAATTATATATAGGTTACTTATGTTTGATAATAGATTACTGTTGTTCATGTTCACTTTTTGACTTGGTGGGTTTATTAGTCAGGGTTCTCTCAAGAAACAGAACTTATAGAATGAATAATATCCCTGCAAGTGTCACAGTCAACAGGGAAATGGACTACATGAGGAAAGAATAAAACTCGGCCCAGCTTAACTTATTTAGCCATCACTGTCTCAAAGTTCTAGAGTCTGACACCAGATCATTTATTTGAGCCATATTTTAAATACAATACAACTTTGGAAAAGAAATTCTTAATTATAATTAACTAATTTCCACATGTATAGCAAAGCTTAAGACATGTTTAATTGAAACTATTTACAAAAAGGGCTACTGTTGACTCAGGAATGATGTTCACATCTAGGGAAAATGGCTGGGGTAAATATAATACCTGATGGAGTCAGGGTTGACCTGGACTAAGATAATGTAGATGTCACTTAGAATATTATAAAGTACAAGTTACCTCTCTTACAAGGATAGGCTTAATAGACTTAGAATTGGTTTAATAAGATCAGCAAGATACCATGCCAGGTACAATATGCTGGCCAGGCAGAGTTTGGATTATATCATCAACCTCATCTTCCCATGTTCTTGGTAAAAATGAACTATGAGATTATCTTTGTATGTATAATTGGTGATTAGAGTGGCAATCTTACAAAGTTAAAGTCACAGGGTGCCCTTGAAATTATCTAGTGAATATGGAGAGGTACTGACTAAATGACCTTAGTTTAGATTTTATTTGAGACAAGTCAGATACTGAAAAAAGACATGTACCCTTTTGTGCACAAAAATTTCTGTTAAAATTTTTTTGTGTTTTTCATATGGGAGGAGATAGTTTTTAAACTGTGAGTTCCTTCTGTGAAATCTCAAAGTATATATGCATTATAGAATGTGCTTAGATTGGGAGGAGAACAACGGCAGGGAAAGATAAAGGTAGATGGATAACTAAGAGGAAGGGAGGCTAGAGAAGGGAAAAGAGCAGAATCATTTAGGAGTTCAGTGGCTGGTGATGAAGAAGCAGGGGCTTGTACAAGCACATGTGATGTGAAGGATATTCTATGAAGCTGAGCTTAGAGGAAGAAGGATAGTATATGAGAATCTGGTGAGGCACATACCCATACAAAACAGATGAGGGTCTAGTAATAGAGCCATGATGGTTTGGATATAATGAGTCTCAGAGTCCTTTCCTTTTCTAAATTAAGAAAAAGGGGGTTCAAGTGCAAAAGAAAAATGCATTGTATTCAGAGAATTTTAACATATGGAAAGAAGTTTATAAATGTTTATTTGAGAAGATACAGTTTTACCAAATCAACAAAAAGGATACAACAAATAATGAGAGTGGAGATAATTCCCAAGACAGAAAGATCATATCTGCTAAAGCAATACATTATCAAGTGATATCTGCAGTAACATATTAAGTAACAAACCTGAAGCCCTCATCATCTAATTCAGATTTCCATACAAAGCATAATAAAACAATGCAAATAAACAAAATAATTAATTGTAGGAAGAGATATTTAATGAATTGTTACAACTATAAGAATTTGAAATTTGGAATTTGAAAATTTTTAAATCCTACAGAAAACTGGTGAGAAATTAACAATGAATACATAATGAATATACACACTATGAAAGTCTAGCTTGATGCAAATAAAAATAAAATCACGAACTTTGCAGTAAAATGAATAGAATATACCATACTGAGTGTGGTAACCCAAATCTTGAAGAGAATCTTCAAATGTTATCTTTTATTTGGTCTACTAGCTTGAAAGCTTCAGATGTGTGTAGATCTTGGAGTAACTTCTGATACTGGAAATATTTATGGAGTGGTGTGGAGGGAGTCATAAAGAGGCTCCCTCTAGCAGGGAACAAGTAATGTGATTGGGAATTGTGAAAGGGGAACCTTGGTAAGGGGGAGGGAGATGAATACAGAGAAGGAGTAAAAGGAAATATCAGGCATTGACTGATCTGTAGAGAAAATAAGATAAATGGGGTTTTAATTAGGGAAGGAATAAGATACTATTGTAGAAGGAAGAAGATGGGCAAAATAACAGTAACGACTGAAAAAAACAATAAAATTTATACTATTTACTATCTACCTAAAACTATCCATAAGATATGTAAATTTATCATATACATATATATACACATTTATAAATGTATTAATTTTAATTTATTAATTAGATTTTAGATGAAATTTTGCCATTCGTTTCCCTTAAGAGTAATATAGCATCTCTCAAAATTCTAAACAGAAGGCAAAGGCAGTCTGTAAGTATGGTTTTGTGTACTGTGTAAAATTATCCTTGTATTATTTCAGTGCTCATGTCTCTGCCCGTATATCTTGTTGCAATCAGGATATGACACTTTAATGGCAAAGGTTGATACTGGACTAATCAATGTAGATCAGCAAAAGACAGATAGGGTAACCCCTTAACAACAATGCTCAGGAGGGACTCTTGCAGGCCTCAATATCAAATTCAAATCAGCCAATTCAGAGCAATAACAGTGACACTCATGCACAAAATAATTAAACTACACTGCTCTAAAGATAGACATTAAAAACTCAGGAGTTGCAGAGACTAACTATGGAGCAGAGACTGAAGGAAGGACAAACCAGCCTGATATAGCTGTCTCCTGAAAGGCTCTGACAGTACCTGACTAATAAGTAGAGGCTCACAGCCATCCATTGGACTGAGTACAGGGTCCCCAATGAAGGAGTTATAGAAAGGACCAAAGGAGCTGAAGGGTTTGCAGCTCATTAGGATGAACAACAATATGAACTAACTAGTACCCTCAGAGCTCCCAGGGACTCAACCACCAACCAAGGAGTATACATGGTGGGACTGATTGTATTGGCAGCATGTGTATAGTAGAGGATTGCAAAGTTGATCATCAATGGGAGGAGAGGCCCTTGGCCCTGTGAAGGTTCTATGCCTCAGTGTAGGGGAATGCCAGGGCCAATAAGTGGGAGAGGGTAGGGTGGCAAGCAAGGGGATGGAGGAGGCAACAGGGGTTTGTTCTTGTTGGGTTTTGTTTTTGTTTTGTTTGTTCATTTGGGTTTTTTTTTTTTTTTGGAAGGGAAACTGGAAAAGGCGAAATCATATGACATGTAAATAAAGAAAATATCTAATAAAAAATAAAAAAACCCTTAGATATCAAAGTCAAAGTAACTTCAATAGATAAAACAAACAAACAAACAAACAAACAAACTGAAACAAAAGAAGCCAGGAAACAAATAATTTGGTAAACTACTATAGATAATAGTGAAATTGGAGGAATGAGAAACACTAGAGGAGATGTAACAATAATTTCACCAAAATATTGGCCCCCCATATTGGCCTCATCAGGAGGTGATTACTCAATTTCAAGGAGTTCGACCTTTAGCACAGTTAAAACATTGTATAAAATGGCTTAAATGGCAAACACAAAGGGAAGAAGAGGCATTTCGTATATGTTCTCTAGGCCTTTTAGAAAACAAGGAGATGTTCTTTTGGCCACATACATGCTAATCTACAAGAAGGGTGATATTGTAGGCATCAAGGGAATAGGCACTGTTCAAAAAGGAACGCCCTATAAGTGTTACCACGGCAAAACCGGAAGAGTGTACAATGTCATCAAGCATGCCGTAGGTATCATTGTAAACAAGCAAGTTAAGGGCAAGATTCTGGCCAAGATGATCAATGTGCAGATTGAACACATCAAGCACTCAGAGCAGAGACAGCTTCCTAAAGTGGGTGAAAGAAAATGATCAGAAGAAAAAGGAAGTCAAAGAGAAGGGTACAGGTTCAGCTGAAGTACCAGCCTGTACCACTCAGAGAAGGACAATTTGTGAGCACTAACAGAAGAGAGTCTGATCTGTTGGAGACCATTCAATACGAATTCATGGCCTAATGTACAAAAAAGAAATAAAGGACCCAAACTGCAAAGTATTTTTAAAAAAAAATAAACAAAAAACGAAACAAGGAAGGAAGGAAGGAAGGAAGGAAGGAAGGAAGGAAGGAAGGAAGGAAAGGGAAGGGAGGAGAGGGAGAGAGGGAGGAAGGGAGGGAGAGAGGGAGGGAGGGAGGGAGGGCAGGAGGAAAGTATAGGGCCAGAAGGTCAAATAAGAAAATTAAGGCCATATGTTGCTGATATAGCCATGAATTTATTGATGGGGAGAGGATCTGTTACAACAAAGATGTAGATTACTATTCCTCCAACTTCAGGAACAAGCCATAAAATAAGAGATGGTTCTAATGATAGTATTAAAAAGTATTATCAAGAACAGTCACAGAACGTCTAAATTGTTCATAAACAGAACACAACAGAAGTTGACTCTCCAAATTTATATGGAAGAGACACTACTGACAGAATACCTAACAAACCGATTTGGATAGAACAATGGCCTATGAAAAAAAGGAAAAACTGCAAGCACTAGACCAACTAGTCCAAGAGAAGGTAGAGATTCAACATAGAGAAGAGTCCACCAGCTTTTGGAGTTCTCCTGTATTCCAAATCTGGCAAATGGAGGATGTTGACAGATCTGAGAGCAACTGTTAAAATAATTCAGCTAATAGATTCTTTACAGCCTGAAATCCCATTGCATTCCTTGTTATTTAAAGAATGGCTTATTATAATGATTCATTTAAAAGGTTGCTTTTTCATAATTTCTTTATAAGAACTGGATAGATTTGCTTTCTCAGTAGTACTTATAATAATATTTGTCCAATAAAAAGATATCACTGGAGAATCTTGCCAAAAGAATGTTGAATAGTCCTATTTTCTGCCAATATTTTATACTTTAGCCATTAAAA
>JADRCD010194661.1:8216-34784 GCA_019843815.1 Montemys delectorum | reverse complement strand
ATTTTTCTTCTTTTACTGTAGATTTTAATAAGACAGACACTGTATGAGGTCTTAGTAAGTCACAGATGGCACACTCAAGTGTTTCTAAGGATTTGGATGTGGTAGGGGAGCCATAGAGGTGGTGAGAGGGGTTTATGTCCACCCTCAGGCTCCAAGAAACAGTATTTAGGCCATATGGATGCTGCAGCCAGTCTCCATATTTTCACTTAGACACAGAACTGTGACAGAACTGAGGGTTGAGCGTGTCCTGAGTATGGAGTCTTTACTCCACCTGTTCTTCCAAGAGAACTGCAAGTCAAGGGGAGGTAGTGGAGCTCCGTGGGATGATATCTCACGTTCAAATCTCTGAAAGAGGTTCCTGAGGCCCCAGCTGGGCTTGGCCATGTACCAGCTACTCTGTCATCCTTCAGGACACAGACGGGAGCTGGCCGCAGACTGAGAAGATGGCAGTTGGCACAACAGAGGTGCCGTTGGCTGGGCGGAGGCCAGGCTCCCTGACGGGTTTGCTTTCTGCCTGGTGATTACCCATTACTCCCGTCAGTGCCTGATAAACCGTTATCACGGAATTATCCGCTGCAGGCTCCGCATCAGTATGAAATCCATTACTGTCCGTCAAGCCCTGTGGCTAATGGGAAAAACCCGGCAGCTGCCCGGTGTGAAGGCGGGGCTCACACAGATCCACTATCTGTCTATTACTTCAGCAATCACACCTCGTAATGGAATCTTGGATGGGAAATGACAAGAAGTCCCAAGACGTGTCATTCTGATGGTCGGCTGGTGGGTGGAGCCATCTGACTAGTTCTAGAGTGTGGCAAGGAGATGACCCAAGGGTCAGCCAGCCCCCAACACTCTGCCCCATCAACTGCAGGGAAGCTTTTCATTGTGGCCTGTGAGCTGATACTCAGTAAAGAGCCAGGCAAACATGTGAATGGATAGAAGGATGGAATAATGGGTGGATAGATGGACAAATGGAAAGATGGGTGGATGGACAAATGGCTAGATGGGTAGACAGATGAATGAATGAGTGAATGAACAGATGGATTATGTTTGTATATATGAACAGGTATATGCATGTGTGAATGGATAGAAGATGGACAATTAGGTGCATATATGAATATATGCATATAGACGGATGAATGGATGGATGGATGAATGATAAATGGAAAGATGATAGACTAATAGATGAATGAATTAGATGTATAGATGGATGGACAGTTGGACGGATGGATGAATGGAACTCTAAGGTAAATCCCAACTCAAGACCATAGGGAGGCTACCTCACTCCTGCTAGCTCCTTTTCTGGCCTGAGGTCCTCCTTTATCCTCAGGCTTACGTCCTGACCCTGGAACACACTGCAGACAGACTGTCAGGGAAGACTGAGGGCTTGAGAAGCTTACAGAGCTGGCCCTGCCAGGTGGCCATTACAGTGGGGGTGCACTGGAGACTTTGAATTAGGAAGGGAAGGAAGCCATTGGTTAGCCTTTTAGGAAACCCCCTCTGCCTGCTGTGTGGAGGAGAGCGCACGTGCGATGCTGATCTTTCCCCATGTTCCATCATGAAACAGGCCAACAGCCAGAACCAGTGATGCAGTTGGGGGACTCATGTAACCTCCAGACCTACTTCATCTCCAAGCCTCTTCCCTTGTTGAGCCACACCAGGCTCTTGGCTCTCTAAGCATGCCAGGCTCACCCTGCAACCTCAGGGCTTCGCACCTGCAGTTCCCTCTGCCTAGCATGCCTTCCTCCAGAAAGGCTCCTTCAGAAAATATAGATCTTCACCACAGGTCCCCATTTCTGTGAGCCTTGTCTGGTTTAAAGTGACAACCCCCTCTTCCTCTTCCCTCACCTGTCTTTCTGTCTGTTCTCTCAGCTTTTGCTTCCTGTCTTTTTTTTTTTTCTTTCTATAAGATGGGGAGCTTTGTCTCTTTGGTTGGATACTGGGTCCCCAGCAATCTCTGGGTCATAGTAGACACTAATTACTAATAAATGTATGCGGCGTGGACACAAGAGCACATAGGAAAATGCTGGAATTCACAGCCTCTTAGTGCTTACACATCTTCCAAATTCGGCCTCTCCTTTTTCCATTTCATTGCCCCTTGTCCCAGACAGCAGTCTCTCTGTCCCCTGAGCGTATGCCTGCTTCCAGCTCTGCCTTCTCTGCTTGCCTTCTATTGTCCAGGACTGTCCCCCAAGCCAAACAACCAACATCTTCATGAGATCACCTGTGCAAAAGAGCCTCACAGCTGGGACGGATGGCTGCTGACCTTCCCTTACAGGAGAGGCAGGGAGGGTTATGAGTCTCTCATCTAAGTGTGGCTAAAGGATATATATAGACTAGGAAGACTGGGGAAGGGGCTTCCCTTACATACATCTCCCCCATGGGGCATCATCATTCACACTGTGTACTGACCTTCCAATATGGCCGTTTTAAAGCCACCCACTCTCCTGCCTGAAACCCCTCACCCATTGCTCTATAAATAAGATTAACAAACTCAATGGTTCTCCAGGATGAAATTTCATAGAATAGTAGTTTGGGTTGTCATTGGGATCTTCTAAGGAGGGAGGTAGATGCTGCTTAGTATTTTCCAAGGATAAACTTTCTGAGAAATGCCCTTCGGTCACTCAGTAGACCCGGTGGGCTTCCTAAAAAGAGATCTTAAAAGGAAATCAGCACCCTACCTTCCTTTCCTGATTGAAACCCCCAGTGCATTCCCACAGGAATGGCCACTGATCTGGCTCTGACGGGTACCAACCCTGGAAACCATCAAGCCCTGCCACCCTGAATTCCGTTCCCAGAAGCCTTCTCTGACAAAGGTGTCCTCTCCTTTGCCTGTAATGCTCTCCCTGCAGGTCCCCCACAAGGTTGGCTCCTCCCCCTCGCTGCTTCTTAAGCGGGAGGAACTTCATTAGGCACTGAGTTTGAGCACTCTCTCTCTCTGTGAGTCATTCTCTTGTCTTCATGGACTGAACCCAAATGGAATTATTTTGTTGGCTTGTTTTCTTTCATATGGCCCCTGTCTACCATATATACGTTCTTTGGTGGGAGGGGCCGATGCATCTGGCTACGGGTAGAATCTTGGTGCCTGGATACAATACTGAGTGACTGAAGGAGAATAAGAGAAAAAGAAGGCAGGGAGGAAGAAAATAAAGTGGCAAGGGAGGGAGGGAGGGAGGGAGAGAGGGAGGGAGGGAGAGTGATTACCTTAAGTCCCATACCATCAGGGGCTCAGCAGCTCTGTGCCTAGTCTCTCCAGCACCCTGGCCTCTGGGTCCATGAACAGCCCACGTCTCACTTTAGATCTTCTAGTTGCTCAGAACCAATGCAGCCTTGAGAGCTTAGCTGCTCACCCCTTCTGTCCATTGTCGCCTGTCCTTTCTGTGCCCTTTCTAGTCACTCAGCAGAAGTAATGAGCGGTGTGATTCCGCATGGGTCACCTGACCCTTCTGAGCTCACTTCCTTCCCTCTGCAGGGGTCTGAGGATGCTCGCCTTGTGGGGGGTGACTGCAGGCTGAATCCGTTAATGAAGAGCTTTGCTGGTGCCAGGTGCTCAGCATGGCATCCCAGAGATGCCACCTTCCTGGCTCATGGTCCTGTGTCCTCCAAGTTGTCACCTCTCCTCACTCAGCCTAAAGCCATGGAGCATGTCGCCTGGCCACCTGCTCCCTGCCCAGCTTCTCTTTGTCTCCCTCCTCTGTGCTGGTGGAGCCCAGTCCCACATGGATTCCTGTGTCCTCTACCTGTCACCCACTGGCTCCACTGCCTGTCCCCGACACTTACCTATGTAATCCTGAGTCTCACTGAGACCGCAGGAGCAAGCTCTAGGCCTTTGCTCACGTCGGCATCAATCCATGGTTCTCTAACAGACGGCAGGAGTGGGGGTTGTGGGGTACAGGATGGGAGGGTTTAGAAGCTCTGTATGTATGGTAATGACAACACCCGGACCAGCTGCTGGGGGGGAACAGGGTAGGACTGTCCAGGATGGGCAAAGGTCATTGCCTGACTTAAGGTACCAAGACAAATAACTCATTAGCATGGGGAAGCATTCCAGGAATCACAGGTGCTAGCTGAACAGGAGAAAGGAGGTTGAACCTGCCATCCTAACCAAGGCTATGTGACATTCTGCAGGTAGAGGTACGTAGTGGTTTTGAACTCCCCAGACAAGGTCAAAGTAGCCCTGCTAGTGAAGGTCGTCTTCCATTTTGCTCCAAGCCCGGAAGGCTATCAGGACAGTGGTGGATTTCGACCTTAATTAGCAGGACAACAGTTCTCTGGTTGTACTTTGGGTTCGCTGTCCTTTTCTCTGCTTGACTACAGGCCCAGGTGATGACATCTGCTCTCTGCCCCTACATCCTGGCACTTCCCTTGTCTCCTTTCCCTTCCTGGTGACAGACACTACTCATCAGGACTCTTTAGTGATACTTCCTGCTGGCCTCTGACTCTCATGCTGCGACTTCATCTGGTCCAGCCTGAGTTGGTCCTCAGCAAAGTTGGAGCGTATGGCCGTGTTTCCATGGTGAGTCCTTCTTCTACGACCAGATCTCTGCCAGCATTTTCTCCTGTTGCAGCACCTGCCCTGCCTCACCTGCCTTGTGTGTGCCTGGAGCACCATCTCCTGCCCAGTGGAGTGGCTCTTTTCTAGGCCACCCTGGCCAGTCCACACTGTGTGGCGGTCGTCTTCTTTCCAATCTGTGCCTGCCACTGGACCAGCCTCCAATCCTGTTCCCAACTCTCCCTGGACATTCCCTGTACACATGCATGGATCACACCCGTATGCTATATCACACATAGATGCAGATGCAGGGGACACTGATGGCAACGGTCTTCCATAGGGAACAGGAGGAGTGTAACAAGCAGGAGGGAGACTGAAGTCAGGGGCTGAGGGTCTTGTGTCCCACGGAAGAAGAGCTCTGGGACTGGGAGTCCAGAGTTACCCAGAGGGCCCATCTGAGCCAGCCCCCGGTTGGGGAAACAGCTACAGTGTAGAGCTTGACCTGCTTGGGGAAGGCTGTAACTTGCTCAGAGACAGCAGTAGGGAGCTACCAATAAGATCTGGACTAGGCAGGGCTCTTCGCATGAAGGTTTGAGCCTAGCATATCCTTGTTAGGACACGGAGGCTCAGAACCACACCTCGGCAGCGTCAGGCAGGTGCTTGAGGCTAAGTTTTGATGTGAGTGGTCTATTTGACCTTCGCCCCAGTACAAGGCCTGGAACCACCCATCCTCTCATTTCACAGATGAGGGAGCTAGAACCTAAGAATGTAAGCAGTGTAAGGCACAGAAGAACCAAGATTCAGCCCAAGGAGGCTGGCTCCAGAACACACCTGTGCCCCTAGAGGCAGACCTGTGGGCGTATAAATCCACCCATGCATACAGAGGCACACCTATGCCCCCATGAGATTGCACTTTTGAGCGCCTAAGCCCACCTGTGTTCAGGCCTGCCCATCCATGAAGCTTCTTGGCTCTGACTTGGGCCTCTGTATTATTCCTTGGGATGTCAAGTTGGATGAATTCAAGGCAGAAGAGGAAGAACCACTGATGGGGTTGCCCAGGAGCAGCTGAACAGCCTGCTGGCTTGGCCAGGCCCCATGGAGATCCCCAACCCAATTAGCAGTTTCATTAAAGACAATTGGATTAGAGGAGTCTGCTGTGAGTGTTGACTTAGCTTGAATGGGAATAGTGGGGGGTGGGGAGGGAGCTGAATCCTTCATCCACCCTTGCTCCCCGTCTCAATCAGGCATCCTTGGCTATCACATGTGCTCTGCCTACAGCCTTTCCTCTTCTGCTGCTCTCTCCATAGCCTTGGGAAAGTGCCTCGCCTCTTAGCCCCTACCCAAGGAGTCAAGGATCCCAGGAGGCTCTTGTCTGAATCCAGACGAGCAGGACAGGGGAAGACTGAGGCTAAAGGATAGTAAGATAGATTCCCAGTTCATCCACTAATCTCCAAGCTATAATGGGGATGCCCTGGTCTCTAGTCTCTTATTTCCTTCAGGGATGGTGTGGGCGTGCTCCATGACTGGCTCTCATGTAATCTCTCTTCTCGTGACTTCTGCACTTGCTTGGCATGCTCTTTCACAGCCCTTGACCAGAGTGGCATCTTCCACCCTCAGTGTCTGTTCTTTAGTGTCATCTATTTATATTTTCAGAGTACCCACGGAGGGAGGCAGGGCGGGGGGGGGGGGAGCTTCCCATGTTATCCCTTAGGTCATGACCCTGTTTGTTTACCATTTAAATCTTAGCCAAGTGGAGACTGCCATGCTCAGCAACTGCTGATGCTATTTTACTATCCCAACTTTGCAGACTGGGAAACTGAGGCACAGAGAGGTTAAGCGGTTTTCCACGGGGCCACACAGAAGGTTAGTGGTAGAGGTGGGTGTGAACTGACTGGATGTTGTTTCACAGCCCCCATTTGTTTGTTTGTTTGTTTTCTCTGCCATCTTGAAGAGCCTCTTTTTTAATGCTGGCAGGGTCCCTGAGAGGCCCACGGACCCTGTACACAACAACTTCATTCAGACTCAGCCGTACTTCTCTGAGTCCACACCTCTAAAGCAAAGGTCAGCCTGCTCAAGCCGAGGCACAGCAGGGCAGCCACAAGCTCTGTGTCCTCTGACCCCTAGCATGGCAGCCAGGAGACTTGCCCATATCCGGCAGTAGTATATTCCCGCCCACTGCAGATATTAATTTGGGGGTTTATAGAAAAATCCATATGGTGTGAGTTATCGAGGGCGGCGGTTATGGGGAGAGCCACAAAATCGATAGTGAGAGATGGTCCTATTTCACAGCTTCTGTAAACGGTGCTGCGGGGCCACACTGGGGCAGGTTCAGACTGGAGGTCAGTAGACTGCAGGGCCCTGCACTGCTGGAGCCTCACCACAGCCCTGGGGAGGCCAGTCCAGTGCCTGCTGGGTCTGATTTGTATTCTCCCTGGGCACTGTCAAAGGGCTCGGTAAATATTTATTAACACTTCTCTGAGGCGAGATAGCCTTCTTGGCAGCGGCTCCTCAGGCAGTCTGGCTGTGGCAGAGATGCTCCAACAGCAAGGGGCCCACCCAGCAAGGGTCACGTGGTCCAGGACTGAGGCTGTGGCCCCAATAGAGACAGAGGGGCTGTCCCAGGGTCCCAGGGCCATCAGAGGTCTGGAAGGAATCTGAGGCTGCAGCCAAACCTCCGCATCTCAGAGCTGAGCAGAGGGCTTCTAGGCATGATCACTGCCATGCTCTTGGCCTAGGGTCAGAGGTGCTGAACTGAGCAGCATTGTCCCAACAGATTTACAGTGTGAGCCACTAAGGCAAGCCGTGTGTGTCACTATTAGATTTTTAGGAGCCACATTCAAAAAAAAGTCTTGTCAGCCGGTGACTGAACGTAGTAACATCCCTCCTTCAGCTCCCTGCATCCCGTGTGTTATTTCACTGGGCTACACTGTGGTTTTCTGTCACTAATGCCCCAGATCTCAGCTCATCAAGAGAAATGGTTTGGGACTGGGGATGTGGCTCAGTTAGCAGAGTGGTTGCCTAACATGAACAAAACCTTGGGTTCCATTTACAACATCCCATAAAACGGGCATCGTGGGCATCACTGTGATGTCAATACTTGGAAGGTAAAGGCAGAAGTATCAGAAGTTCAAAGCCATCCTTTGTTACATAATGAATTTGAGACATGGGACCCTGTTAAAAACCAAGGAAAGAAAAGATAAAAGGAAGGAAGGAAGGAAGGAAGGAAGGAAGGAAGGAAGGAAGGAAGGGAGGGAGGGAGGGAGGGAGGGAGGAAGGAAGGGGTTCCTTGTTTCCAGAGGCGGAAGATGTAGCTCACCAGGTCTTCTTAGGCCTGTGGTGAGCTGTGCCAGGCCTTCATGGAGGTGAGCATGTGACAGAGTAAAGCTCCTTCCAAACAGCCTGAAGTAAAAAGAGAAAGTAGAAAAAGGAAGGTCCCATCATCCCCTGTGGGGACACGCCTCCCCACCCCCTAATAACTGAGAGAGCTCTTGTGAGGCCCTGACTCTTACCATTTCTACCACTTCCCAATCTCACTATGTGGGGGAGCAAGCCTTCACCATGTGAGCCTGGGAGAGGCATTTACAATCCAGACTCTAATATGTGCATTAGCAAAATCGAACATCATACAGTGGGCTGGAGAAGTGGCTTGGCAGTTAAGAACGCTTGATGCTCTTGCAGAGGTCCTGGGTTAGATTCCCAGCACCCACACAGTGGCTTACAACTATTTGTAACTCCAGTTCTAGGAGATCCAGCACCCTCTTCTGACCTCTGCAAGGTACCAGACATGCACATGTTGCACATACTTACGTGCAGGCAAAAAAAAAAAAAAAAAAAAAAAAAAAAAAAGTGCATTCACACGAAAATTAAATGTTTACAAACCTTGCAGATGGTTCCCGATCCTTTTGTTATGCTAATCTGTAAGCTTTGCCTCTTCAACCACACCCAAATTCAGTCAAGCCACATTGCCACGACTCTCCTGTCTGATGCACAGGATCTAGAAAGTCCTCCCAGGAACCCATGTTTGTGTCCAAGGCTAAGCAATGACCTGGCCCAGGGAGGGAGTGAAATTTGGCCTCCTGCAAACTTCTCTTCCCCAAGGCACAGACCAGGATGGTACTTGCCCAGGGCCTGCTGTAGGGGTAGTCATGTGACTCTTCTTTCTAGTCCCAAGAATGGTCTGCAATAACTGTTCTTTCGGTTTTGAAATGAGTGAGTTTATTGAGTAGACAGCAAACAAAAATACAAGAATAAATGGTGGGGCTGGAGAGATGGCTCAGCAGTTAAGAGCACCGACTGCTCTTACAGAGGTCCTGAGTTCAATTCCCAGCAACCACATGGTGGCTCACAACCATCTGTAATGGGATCTGATGCCCTCTTCTGGTGTGTCTTAAGACAGTTACAGTGTACTTGTATATCTAAAATAAATATTTTTTTTTTTTAAAAAAAAAAAGAGTAAATGGTGAATGGCAGACAGAAAGAAGCAGCAGACAGACAGATGGACAACTAAACATCATCTGCTCAGGTGCTCAGAAATTCAGAGATGACCCAACTGAGAGAGCAAATGAAAGCTATGGTATCCTATCAGGAACAAACACTTACAGAAACTGACTGTCCCTAGACAAGGGGTCTTAGAAAACACTAGAAATAAGCATGTTCATGTTGGAAGTGAGTGGGGTCTCCTGAGCCAACTTTTTGTTGAGCTCAGATAGCACATGGCAATTTACCAATGTGAGTATTGGAGCAGGGATGGGTACATGAAACTGTGTGTGTGTGTGTGTGTGTGTGTGTGTGTGTGTGTGCGGGTATGGGCACACATTCATGTATGTAGACATGAGTGCAGAGGCCAGCATTTGACATTGTGTTTTCCTCATCTACTATTCACCTCATTTTTTTTATTTCTTTGAAACAATGTATCGCTCTAAGTTTGGAGCTGGCTGATTTGGCTACACCAGCTGGCCAGCAAGTCCTGGAGATCTTGTTCCCACCTTTCCATTAAAAGAACATGTTACAGTGTCTAGCCTTATTATATGGGTGATGGGAATCTCAACTCAGGTCTTCAGGATTGCATGGCAAGCATTTCACCAGCTGATCTACCTTCATAACCCCTGATGGGTAAAGCTTTATGAGCCAGTGTGCCATGGACTATGCTGGTCTTTCTGCCATAGGTGCCAGCACTGGTTGATGCACAACAGCCTGAGTTCAGAGAGGGACTGTAGCATGAACAGGCCATTGGTGATTTAGCTTCCTGAGACTCCGAGGTTGATTGCCACCACCTATAACTTGGCCTCTGATCACTATTGTGGACTCAGAGTTGAATCGAAGACTGCCCACCCAGAAGTACTCAGTGGTACCCCCTTAAAGCCAAAGTCCCCTGAATGAGGGTCCTGATGCCAAGTCCCTGGATTTCCTGATGATGTGTCTAATTACGATCATGGTGAAGGAGTATGGGATGGATCTGTAGCACCTGGCATTGGAAACAGAGACCTATGTGGGCCCAAGGGTCTCCAGCTGAGTGCCGGGGATGGGTTGGAACCCAGTAGGTGAAGGATCAGTGAGATGAGGGAGTGTAAAGTTGCTGAGGTAGGAAAGGAATCATCGAGAACCCTAGTATCCTACTCTTCCACTTCCAAGAAACGTCCTCTTCGGAAGAAGGGCCTTGTCACTCTGACCCTAGTCCTAGCCCTCTCTGAGAAGTGGCTGCATGGGTTTGAGAGACTGAGCTGACTTTATGTGAGGCTCCCCCATCTCCCAAGAGAAGCTTTCTCTGTATAACAGCCTTGGCTGACTTGAAATTCACTGTAGATCAGGCTGGCCTTGAACTCACAGAGCTCTACCTGCCTCTGCCTCCGGAGTCCTGGGATTAAAGGTGTGTGCCACAGCCATCTGGTTATCTTCTCCCCAGATGCTCTGGGAATCCAGGGCCTGAACTCAGAAAGTCAGAGACCACTGGGTACCTTTCCCTCAAAGCTGAGAATCAAGAAGCTTCCTGGCTGGCCCAGGGTAGGCTAGGTGGTGGGGATGAGGGTGGGGTGGCCAGAGATTGGATTATGTCCGGATGAGTTTTAAAAGATGCTAGGTTTGTAGCTTTAGGTATCCTTCTGGAAGGAAGGGAAGGAGGGAGGGAGGGAGGGAGAGAGGGAGGGAGGGAGGAAGAAAGGAAGGAAGGAGGGAAGGAAGGAAGGAAGGAAGGAAGGAAGGGGCAGTTGGCAGAGTCTTGGTGGGAGAAGACGGCAGAGGAGGTGGCTGAGTCCAGAGAAGGCTAGGGGAATCTGAGAGACGTGTTACAACTTGGTAGAGGAGCTGAGTGAGGGACTAAGCGCCTCTGTCCTCTCAGGACCTCATTGGATACTCTTGCCTTGTTCTCGGTCTGAGAGACCTTCCCAGCACTCAGGCCAACACATGCTTTTCGAGGGCTCTGCATCCTCCTGACACAGCCGTAAGGCAACCATCAGTAATGGAGTGGCAGCGGTACAGAGACCAGCCGTATTTGTCACCCTGGAGCCAGGCCAATCCCTCTCTGAACCAAGGCAGTGTGTGGGTGGCTGTTAGGACACCTCAGCGGCTGCTTTTCATGAGACCCGCTTGTCTCAGTCCATTGTGCTTCCTTAAGAAAACAGCAAATGGGCCCTTTATGAAGATCAGACACTTGGTTGTCCCAAATCTGGACTCTGGGAGTTCAAAGTCGAGGCTCTGGCATCTTCTAGGAGAGCTGTTCTCTGCTTCCAAGGTGACACTTGAAGCATTGTGTCTTCAAAGGTCGAAGGCAGAGGGCATGGTAGGGAGTCTCCGCAGTGAGGACCCAAATCCAAGCACCAGGGCTCTCCCAAGACTCCATCACCTCCTGAGACCTCCTCATGATATAGCTACATTGACTGTTAAGTTTCAGCACACAGATGGTGGAAAGAGAAGCCCACCATTCACCACAACATCGGTGTCACGTGTTCTAGGGTCCTAGGATGCCAGCCCCGGGATCCTAGAGTCTCAAGACAGGCTGTAGGTATGTGGGAGTCTCTGAAGGGGGGGCGCTTGGACTTCAGTGCAGAGTGGGAAGCTCTGACCTTTTATGGAATGCTAACCCCTGTCACTAATGACCGCTATTCTCTGATTCTCCAGGCATATGCACACTGGTCAAAGCCACTGTCCTCAGACTTGCCAGAATCTTGGTTATTTCCCAGTCAAAGTTATCCTCAGACCAGGTGTGAAGCTGTAGCAGTGTACACCTTGGAAGGGTCAACTGAAGCCAGTGTGGGTGAGCCTCTAATTGCTGGGGACTCCAATGATGGCTACAGAGCGCTCTGTCAGCACTCCTTCTGAAAGAGCCCGCTACCAAGAAGAGTCGGGGGCCATTGTGGAGGAGCTCCTGCGCCATGGAGCCTCTCTCAGCTGCTAGATATGGTCAAGATGGATCCTGAGCCACCTTAGAAAGGCAGCTGGCCCCAAAGGCCATGTGTGTGGCCATTGACTGCATCATCTAAAATATGCAGAGGGGCCAAGAGAGGTGTACGAGGCATATGGTGGACAGCAAAGGAAATGGTTCCTTCTCCCTTTCTCTCTCTCTCTCTCTCTCTCTCTCTCTCTCTCTCTCTCTCTCTCTCTCCTCCCCGCTCCTTTTCTTTCGTTTGTGAGGTGGGAGGAACCGTGTACCACCACAGGTTTCCAGGGAGAATTGCTGCACAGCAAGAACAGCGTGGGTGGACCCGGAACTATATTCCCTCACCTTCAAATCCACTTGGAAAGGAGAGGTGGATTGGGGAGAAAGCACTGGGTAGGCTCAGCTCAGGTCCCACCCCTCTGGGCTTCACCTGCCTGCTAGAGAGGTTTGGGGTGTATTTTTCAGGGAGAGGAGTTTGGTTTCAGCAGGGCTCATCCTAAAGACAAGAGTTCCTTATTCCTGGATTATATCTACCTCTGTGCTAACGTGGGGATTTTCATCTTCTTTGATGTGGTTCTATTTGGAAGGGAAGGATGTTTTGATTATTTAATTAATTTTATTGTGTTCTCTTACGAAGCATTGGTGTTAGGGGGTGGGGAGAAAGACAACTCAGTTGGTAAAATGCTTGCTCGCTGTGCAAGAGTGAGGCCCTACCTGAGTTTGATGCCCAAACCTACATAAAAGTTAGGCGTGGCAGTGCCGGGAGTCTGTTACTCCAGTGCTGGGGGGTGGAGTCAGGAGAATCCTTGGAGTTCCCTGGCCAATGAGTAAGTTCCAATTTCCTGCCTAGAAAATAAGGTGGAAAGCAATCAAGGAAAGCAGCCAGAGTTGGCCTTGGGCCTCTACATGCATGTGTACATATGTGCACCCATCTATATACACACGCGTGTGTGCAGACATGTGCGCACACACAGACACACACACAAGACGTCTCGTGCATATAGAATCATTGGTGTTAAAGGTGTCTCATTACAAAAAAAATATGGTTTCTTTTTGTTTGTTTGTTTGTTTTTTTTTTTTTTTGTTTTGTTTTGTTCTTTTGAGACAGGGTTTCTCTGTATAGCCCTGGCTGTCCTGGAACTCACTCTGTAGACCAGGAGAAAAAAAAAAAATAGCAACAACAAAACCCAAAACAAACACACAAAAAAGTCTTCTACTCTGGATGTAGTTAGGTAGCAAGGTCCAGCTAGCGGGACGCCTGGCCCGTTCACTGCCGCTTGGCCTCAGATCAGGCACTTCAACAAGTACACTTGGGAAGCCCGTTCCTGAGGTTGAGTCTGTTTTGCTTGCTTGCTGTGCAATTTTAGGACACTCACTTAACTTCTCAGAGCCTTGACCATCAAGTTTTCCTACCCAAGTAAATGCAACAAATTTTCAGTTTGTAGACGTCCATATGAATCTCAAAATGGGGTGGGTGGTGACCTTTGCCTGCTGGTGTCACTTGCATGAAGTGGTCATCTCACCGAGGCACAGGCTGAGGAAAACACCAGGAGTCCTGGGTATGGCTGCCTTCCCCTCCTCTTTTCTCTCCAGCTTCTGCTTGTTCTGCATGCAAAAGCCCACCCTACCACCCACCACTGTGGCCCGGAATGTGCTCCGTGGAGAGCTTTCAAGTCCCAGCTCCGTGTTTGTGGCAGATTTCACACCAACGCAGCTTACCATTTTGACACCGCCAGATCGTGCCTCTTTATTTCGTTGCAGATTTGTGGGTTTTTCCTCATAAAGTGTTTACTGCCTATGTGAAATATAATCACGGCTCTATGAATATGAACTAGATTATTTTAATGATTGCAGGTAATTTGAAACTTAAGGGCAATCACATTTCCCAGCCATCTACAGCATTTTCCGAGACATGAGACACGAGTGAGAGGTTCTGAACAGCCTCGGTCGCGCACGTCTGCCCCTCTGTGGTCTCCCCGCTCCAGCCCTGTGTTACGGTGATCTGATTATTGTAATTGATGACATTAGGAACCAGGAATCTCGCAGAATAATGCAGGCGCCTGTCATGCCAGAGCGCTTTTATTCATTGTCAGTGAAGTTCATAAAGTTGAAAGGGAGCATTTCCGTGGGCCGCGACAGCACAGAGCTGCGTTCAGCCTGTAACTCACCAATAAAATGATGAACGGCAGAGGCAGAGGCCCACTTGAATGGGCGATTGAAACCAGTCCTCTGCACCCCTCCCCCTGCCATGGACCCCTGGGTGTTGTGTTCTGCCAACCCTGGTCAGTCATCCTCCGCAGGAACCCCCTGCCCTGGGGCCTGCCTTCTTTTGTCCCTGTCCCCAGATTTCCGCAGTTCTTTTCCAAGCCGATCCCACACTGGGGAATTTCTTGTTTGTGACTGTTGATGACACAAGCTCTTCCACGGTGCTTCTAAAATCCTGGATCTTCCTTTTAAGGTGCAATTGAGATCTCTGTGAATTTTAAGTGTTTTTTACCTTTCCCTCTTCCACTTCTTCATGTATGTGTGTGTATGCAGGTGTGTGTATGTACAGGTGCGTGTGGAAGCCAGAGGTCAACCCTGGGTGTCATTTTTCAAGGACCTTCTACTTTGTTTTTTGAGATAGGATCTCTCATAGGACCCGAGGCTCTCCAATTCAACTAGGCTAGCTGGCCAGTGAGCTCCAGAGATCCGGCTGACCATCTGTGTACTACTTACTCATCTTGGCTTTTTGCATCTGGGGAGGGGGAGAGGGGTGTGGACTGGAACTCAGATCCTCAAGTTGGTACACTTTACCAACTGAACCACCTCCCCACTGCTCTCCTTTGGCTCTTCCTCTCATTTTGGCGCTGAGATGGTAATCTAAGCTCTTGTGTTGATCCCTGACCTCAGCCCCGACCTCTCTTTTTTTGTGTGTGTGTTATAGCTGAGCACAATAGCCATCCATGATTGAAAGCCACAGAGTGTAGGTGTGGCATTTACCTGCCCACAGCTCACCCAATGGAATGCCTCCAAGCCACTTCCTACTATAGCTTCCCTTATTCCCATTTTTCAGACAGAGACATGGCTTTTCAGAAGGGCTAAACCACTTGCTTAGGACAGCACATTTTAGTTAGTGGGCTGTGATAGGATTCAAACCTAGATTTGTGTGGTTGCAAATGGCCCCAAAGTAGTTTCTCTCTCGGAAGTGTGGGAGGCAGAGAGGAAGCACATCCCAGAACTTGCAGGTACACAGTGTGGAGGGGAAACCTTGGAGGGCCTCCGGAGGAGTGGAGCTGGGAGCTGGGAGCTGGGCTTCACACAGAAGGACTGGAGATTTACCCGGAGCAGAGGAATTCTGCAGTGTGCTGGAATCTGATGAAATGGTTCATCAGAAGCCCAGAAGAGCCCAGAATCCAGGGGTGTGCTGGGAAGTTAAAGAATGGGACGGACCTCTAGCTGCATGGAGTGTGGTGATCTTGACCAGTGGTCACTGAGAGAAGATGCGAAGAAGGTATCAGGTGGCCTCTTGGTCCCCCAGCCAGGGGGACAGAGGCACCTCCTACAGGGAAGTCCACTAACTATAGGGAACGGCCCCCAGGCTACCCTTCACCCCTCCCTCTCCCACTGCACCATCTGCCCAGAGCCTTGTTCTGCTAGATAACTGTAGCTCTCCAGCTCTGGGAACAAGGTGAAGGCAGGATGATTTTCCTCTCCTTCCTGCTAATTTGCTGCTTCTGCTTAAGCTTGTAAAAAGTTTCTGAGCAGAACCACCGTGGCCTGCTGTAGCCCGCTGAGCTGCTGTAATTAAGCTTTGATTAGCCAGCTATAAACTCCCTTTTGGAAGCCAGCTTTGCCCTTGGAGGCCTTCCATGGAGTGACCTGGTCCTCAGGCCCCAGGGCTCTGAGGATTTTCCCAGCCACCATGGCCCATGGGCAATGTATCCTCAGGAATGGGGTTCCTATCATTATGCTCAGTCTCCTGAAATACGTATGGACAGAGGGAAGAAATCCACATACGCCCCGCCTTCCACTTCCCGGTGGGTGGGCAGGGGGACTAGGAGGAAGCCCCTGGCCTCTGTTTTATGACTGCAAACAATAGTTCTTGACCAAATGTATTTTTCTACCACCACAAGCTTGTTGCAAAGTCGGTTTTATGGGCACACTAACCCGCCTTTTAAATTATCACCAAGTGTAATAAAAAGGCAGAAAATCATCAATTTTCCTGAGAATGTGAGTAAAGTGAAAGTTAGTTACATGGTGGCCTGGGAGCTGTGGTCCAGCTGTGTCTGTAATCAGAATTAAGGCCTGCAAGCCTGGGGGGAACAGCCGTTTCCATGGCCCTCACTTGGGGGGAGGTGAAACGGAGCAGCCCCCCCCCCCCCCCCCCAAGGAAGACGTCGGACTGAGGACTCACCTAGAGACCAGCTAGGAAAGAGTAAGAAGGATCCAGCACTGAAGCCTCCTGCTCCCTTCAGCCTCCCAGCTCTGAGGAGGGTGAGCTAGGATGGGCCAGGCTCTGCACCGGGAACAGGTGGTAGCGTGCTGTAAATGTTTAGTAACTGGCTCTCCAAGCAAAGGCCGATGTGTCTGCCAGGTTCTAGGCAGTAAACACTTGCGACTTCAAAGTAGCAAGTGGTGACGCCACCGAGCATAGAGCCGGGAAGAGATGCAAGGCTGTGCGAGTGACATGTTTATTCCAGCCTACACACACACACACACACACACACACACACACACACACACACACACAGAGAGAGAGAGAGAGAGAGAGAGAGAGAGAGAGAGAGAGAGAGAGAGAGAGAGAGAGAGAGGGAAGCACACAACCTCAAGGGCATGGGTAATGGGACAGTATGGTATCACAATTAAGACATTGTCCAGGATTTGAGCAGTTTTTTTTCCTTACCTTTGTTTCTGATACAATTTATTTAACTGTAAGTTAATGTAATTGGATTTTTAATCATGGCCGTGTTCAACAGCTGGCTCGAAAATTCTGGGACAGTAAATGATGGACTCCCATGGGTTAGTGTGTGCCTGCTCCTGCAGCCACTGGAGGGGGTCTGGAAGCCACCTGCAAAAGCAGCTCGGTCTGTCTTGCTGTTGGGTGCCTCTACCCAGCTTTGAGCTCAACACTCAGTAAATTTGTCTGGAATTTATGAATAACAGGTGGCAGGAAATGTCTCTTGCAATTTATTTTTTTTTCTGATGGCAGGCCTGGTTCAAAGCCAAGCAGCTCTGCCTGGCTAATGCCCGGAGCTGCAGCAATGAATGGGCCTAAGAAGGGAAGGAGCAAGCTGGGAAGGGGCAGAGTTAGGGGTAGAGAAGGGAGGGGCGGGAGCGATTAGGAGGGATGGAGAGAGACAGACAGAAATAGATAAATAGACAGAGCCCCCAACCACTAGACTTTAGCTCGGTGAAGCTGACTTTTGACTTTTGGCTTCCAGAACTGTAAGATACAATGTGAGTGACTGCATATGTGTCCTGGCTTAAAGAAAGGACAGCCCTAAGTCATTAAAACTTGCCTTGTTTTGTGGAGTCTGCTAGTCCCAGCTCCTGGGAGACTTAGGTAGGAGAATTTTCAAGGCTTGCCTGGGCCACTTAGTGAGACAGTGCTATTGGTTTTTTGTTTTGTTTTCTTTTGTTTTTCAAGACAGTTTCTCTGTACAGCCCTGGCTGTCCTGGAACTCACTCTGTAGACCAGGCTGGCCTCGAACTCAGAAATCCGCTGGCCTCTGCCTCCCAAGTGCTGGGATTAAAGGCGTGTGCCACCACTGCCCAGCAGTGCTAATGTTTTTTAAAAAGCAAAATAGAACTGGGAATACACACACACACACACACACACACACACACACACACACACACACACAGAGCTCAGTGGTAGAACACTTGCCTAGCATGCACCAGGTCCTAGATTCATCCTCCACTATCAGACCAAAAAGGTGGGGAAATTGTTCTAAAGTCAGTGAGTTTGTGGTATTCATTACAGCAGTGAGAGAAGCTGTCACACTCCTGAGACAGGCCCAGCCCCTTGTCAAGCTCTAGCCTGACTCTGACCTGCAGTAGTGGACCTCTTTTGGGGGGGGCGGGTATTGAAGCTGTCATTTTAGCCTTCACCTCTAGAGGTTCACCTATGACCTCTCACCCCTTGAGTATTGACGTGGTGGTACCCCTAAACTCAGCTCCTCTTATCTCATGAGGTTCACTTCCAAATCCCAACCTGCCACGCTCACCTTGGGCTCCTAATGTTTACTTCCTTCTTGCCTCCCCTCTGCCCCCAGGCCTCTTGCAGATTTTGGAGGCCAGTGTGGCAGAGTGATGGGCTCTGATTTCCTAAGGTTTTATAGGATCCCCGAGCCTCATAACCCCTTACACCTTATACTGGCCCTGGGAAAGGCCTGCCATTACCATACCTGGGAACAGAGAATGGGCTCTTTGACCATGTTCCCCAATGACTCCTACCAAGAGGCATGTTAAGTACTGACCTGATGTGAACAATTCACCAATAGTGAAAGGCACTGTCTGCCGAGCACCCAGTGTTTGAACTTCAGCAGTGTGTTCCCATCTAAGGCACATAATTGTCCCTGGGGAAGAAATCTCCTCCCCTTCCTCCTTCCATTTATCTATATGTCTGTCTATCTATCAATCTATTGATCTATCTATCTACGTTTCTTGCCTTTTGTCCTCTCTCTTCTCTCTCCCTCTCTCTTTTCTCTCTCTATCTCACCTCCCACTTTTTAGACAAACTTGTCCAAGCTGGCCTGGCATGTACCATGCAGCCCAGACTTGCCTCAAACTCCACTTCTGGTACCTACTTCTGTCTTAATTAGGGTTTCCATTGCTGTGAACGGACACCATAACCATGGCAACTCTTATAAAGGACAACATTTAATCGTTCAGTCCATTATCATCATGGCAGGAAGCATGGCAGTGTCTAGGCAGGCATGGTACTAGAGGAGATGAGAGTTCTACATCTTGTTCAGAAGGCAAACAGGAAAAGACTGGCTTCCAGGCAGCTAGGATGAGGGTCTTAAAGCGCACACCCACAGTGACACACTTCCTAATAGTGCCGCTCCCGGGGCCAAGCATATTCAAACCTCCACACTCATCCTAATCCCCCTTGCCCCGGTCTCCTGAGTACTGAGATTATAGGTGTACACCACCAGGCCCAGTTCATCAGTTTATTTCTCTTGTTTCACTAGAGAGAAAATGAGGTCAGAAAGGCTATGGGATTTGACATAGAAGAAGACAGAGCTATGATTTGAACCAGACTGTAGTCCAGTTCCCCTCTTCCTCATCCCTCCCTCTCTCTCTCCCTCCCTCCCTTCTTCTCCCTCTCCCTCACCACAACCCCATGCTTTTCTACTTCTTGAAGTAAGATCTCACTATATAGCTCAGGATGGCCTCAAAATTCTCACTCTTCCTGCCTCAGTCTCCCAAGGTCTTGGCTTGCAGATTGAGCATCGCCCCTGCAGCACCCACCTGCTTCTCCCTCCCCCCCCCCCCCCCCCCACACTCTTTACTCCTTTGCCTCCCTCAAACCTCACTTTGCCCAGCTATGGGAGAGTAGTAATGACAGCCCTACTATCACCCACTGCTCAGGGCTGTAGGATTTCTCTGAGGTTCTGGAAATGCCAAGGTGTTCAAACCCTATTCCTGGAGGGTCTGCGCCAGCCTGAATGAGCATCAGCTGCCTAGAGTTTACTGGGCCTTCCCGTTCCCAGAGTGTAACCACTTCTGACCCTAGAGTTCCCCTTGTTCTCTTCCATGCTCCGTGCCATATCTGAAACCTTCTCCTGGTGCTCCTCAGGAGATGCCACGTGTCTGGGAGGACAGAGAGCTGGACACCACAGGGACTGGCACTGCCCATAATCCTGCCCCAGCATTTCTCAGGGATGCCTTTTAAGTGGCACACGTACCTATGTCTCTCCTGCACCAGCACGGGGCCAGGATGATTGCTTCTGACACTGTTGGCTGCCCTCTAACGAGAGGTGCCTCATGGGCTCTGGGAGGTGAAAATGCTCAGTAGGGTGGTCTTGAGGTGGGGACCAACACGTAACTCTTAGTGAATCACTGTTGACTCCTCAGGGACCCATTCCTTGTAACCTGCTCTCCTGGCGGCCTGGGTAAAAGGTTTTGCCTTCGTTATCTCAGCTGGCCTCTCAGGAAATAAAACACTGTGCTCTTTCAACACGATCCGTGCTATTTTGCTTTTTTACAAACGTTTCCTTTTAAATGTGTTTAGTTTTAAGCTCCTCAAATCCTGTTTAAGTACATGGGGATAAGCCTTCCATGAATAAAGCAATAAATAGAAGAATTAGAGGATCATGTGCTTCCTTTTCCTCTGTCTTTCCCCCTTCCCCGCCCCCCCTAAAGCTCTGACCCACAGCAGCTGGGGGGAAGCCCCCAGTTGGGGTCAGAGTTCACTACAAGCCTCGACCTCTGGGCATCTGGCCTATCTACTACTCCGCAAGTCCAGCCCTGAGTCACACTGGACTTTAGGGTCACCGGTAGGTATTTGTACCCATTCTTGGTGTCTCAGTTCTAGTCTCTAGATGCCAGATGGTGAGCCTGAGATGGGTCAGCGTAGCTCTTGTGACTCAGTGAGTGTTCTCAGGAAGAAGGGGCTGGGGGAACCCCAGGAGGCTGGTCCAGAGGCTAAGCAAGAAGGAAGTTACAACAGAAGATTAGATTCAGGCTGACCCCACCCATCAGGCTCCAGAACAGCAGTTCTCAACCTGTGGGTTGCAATCTTTGCGGCTAGAATGACCCTTTCATATAGAGGTCACCTAAGACCACTGGAAAACACAGATATTTACATTATGACCCACAGAAGGACAAAATTACAGTGATGAAGTTGTAATGAAAATTATTTTACTGTTGGGGGTCAGCACAGCATGAGGAACTGTATTAAAGGGTTACAGCATTAGGGAGGTTGAGAAGCACGGCTCGAGAATGAAGAGCCTTCAAGCCTGCCATCTCAGGAAACAGGAGCCTTTCTAGGGCTTCCTTACAGGCAACTGGCTGAGCTTCCTCCAGTGATGCAGATGGGGAAAGAGGATTATAACCTCATGGGGACGAAGGTGTCTGTGAGGGTGTGGCTAGTTCATGCCTCAGAGCACTGGAGGGATACGCTTGCTGTGGAAGGGATCTGGTCAGGGGATAGCCTGGTCTACCATGGTGGTTCTGCACCTCTGGAATGGCACCCTCCTGCCTCTTCCCCAGGCCAATGAGCTGTAAGTCAAAGCGAATGCATCTCCTTGCACATGATCAGCTCATTAAAGTATTCAGAGAGTGAACAGCTCTTAGCTGCCAGATGCTGGTTCACCTGTGGGCCTAGGCTCCATGGTACACGCCCTCCTCACAGGAAACCCCTCTTCTTGAATTCTGGCATATGTTTTACTCAACGAGGCTTTACGCGTCCACCAGGGGCATCAACTACCCAAGTTGCTTATGAGGGCACATCAATGGGGAGAGGCCTATGTCCTCTCTGAGGTATCTCCCTCATGTACATCCTTCAGGCAAAGACAGGCGTTTGTCCCTGACACTCAGAGGCCATACCACAGCCAGACACTGCAGACATGCTTGCCAGGATATCACCAAATTGATGACAGCCCCCTTCGTCACAGGACAGGAGCCAAAAGGGGACACTTTGGGAACGCCTTCCTCCCCAACACATTATATCACTCCTGGGCAAGCATGGGTTGGGGATAATGGTGGCTTGTATTTTCTCTACTGCACTTTGGGAGAGCACGGGACAGAAGCCAAGGAAGGAATGTAGAAATCTGACTCAAGTTAAGAGTCAACTGTGAATCTCAGACACAGGGAAGGGCCCGTGCCAGTGAGCATGTAGGAAGGGTCCACCCAGGCCCGGCCACGCCAGCCTCTTCTCCCTCAGGGCTGTGTGGGAGGCACTTTCCTGGTGCCACCTGCTGGTATGGCCAGTTCTTGTCTCCGAGACCTGGGTGGAAGGACTGTCTCTGCTAAGCAGAGGTAGAAAGAAGCATTGCTCTTCAGCCCATTTACTTCAGCCCAGCTTAGGCAATAATGAGGAAGGGTCCCCGTTGAGATGGTAGAATCTCGAGACTGCCTTAACCCTCCAAACCTGCTGTGGCTGCTTTTCACAGTAGAGAGCAGAAGGGAAAAGTCACGTGAGAAATAAAGATGTCTATGCTAGGTCACTACAGGGACTGGTTGTGGTCTCAGCATAGCCTACCCTACCCCAATTAACACAATTACTGTTTATTAATCACCTACCATGTGCCAGGTTCACTTAGCTCTCCTCACCCATGAGTTTACCCAATTACAGGTTGAAAAATTAGAAAACAATAGTGTCTGGTCCTAACATGTAGACGGTTCCCCCAGACAATACACTATCATGATTATTGACATAGAATTTGCATAATGTATTAGATATTGTAAGTCATGTCAAGATGATTTAAAGTCAAGGGGGGTGCATGCCAAGTCTATGCAGATGCTGTGCAACTTCACATGAGAGGTATTGAGCATCTGCGGGTTACACTGGAGGCAATGACCATGGACCCCAGGAATGACTGCCTCATGTTTAAATGCCCAACACGCACCACCTCCCAAGTCCTTAGAGCAACCTTCCAGCAGGGTCTATTGTCACAGAAGAGGAAACCGAGGCTCGGGAGTGAAGTACCTTCTACAAATTGTCACATAGTGAGTCCATAGTGGAACTGGCTTCAAACCTGTCATTTTTACTGTACCAATTCCAGAGAAGCCTGTTGGACTTTCTGCTGCATTAGGCTCCAGGTATCCACAAGCACATGAAAGTTGTCCATAGAGTGTCCCAAACCTGAGTAGAGTCCATGTGCTGTGTTTATTTAGTTCAAGGAGGAAGAATCAAGGGCTTCAGGCATATAATGAGTCTCTGCCTTGTTGGTGGAGGACACAGCTGGGCACAGATGTGAAACTGGGACTGCATGGTGCAGGTGTATGGTGCAGGTGTATGGTGCAGGTGTATGGTGCAGGTGTATGGTACAGGTGTATGATGCAGGTGTATGGTGCAGGTGTAGGTGCAGGTGTAAGGTGCAGGTACATGGTACAGGTGCATGGTACAGGTACATGGTGCATGGTGCAGATGTATATAGACACAAACTTGCGCGTGTGTAAGAGAGACTATTGTAGAGATGGTCAGTAAGGAGACAGAATAAGCCTGGGAGGGAGGAGGAGAGGACCAGGCAGAGAGAAAATACTTCTCTTGAGTATGGCTGGGTTTCCTCATTCTTTCAAAAGCCTCCCTCTCCTCATAGGTCAGAAGGACCCCACCCACTGTGGGACTGGCCTGGAGCATAGCAGCATTTCAGGGCTTAGTTTTGATTTTTGCTAATCCAAGGGCTGAGTCCTGAGTTGAGCAAAACAGGCAGACACTTCCAGATTTAACCAGTTCCCCATGGTGACCTTGAGCATGTCTTGGCTGTGTATCTTCATTTGATGAATGAAGTAATCGTGTTTCCCTGGAAAGCCACTTGTGAGGACTCCTGGTGAGTTCTCCCTGCCTTCCCACTCGGAATGCTCCTGTAACAAATGACCCTTGGCCACAAGGGCAGCCTAGGTCCTCTGCCTTTGAAAAGACCCTTCCAGGACCCATTCCTGAATCCAGAAAGGTCTTGCCCGAGGGGAACTCAGGGGCCATCTGTGGGTGGTCCTGCCTTCATCTGGAAAAGAAAGAGCCACTTGAGCATGAAGCTCCTCCAGCCTCTCCCAGCACCACATCCCCGGAGGGAGTCACAGGCCCAGTAATGTATGGCTCCATTTTTAGATGTTGCCGAATTCCATTTGCTGGAGATCTGTGTTTTATTGCCGTATCAGTGTTTCTAAATTGCACTATATTTTCTTAGCTTGATGGGAATTTACAGCACCCGGATTGGAGCAAAATTGGGCTCTCCCCGCAGCTTGGAAATCACTGGGGTCGATTGCTATGGCTGCTGTCTCCCCCTCTGAGTGTTTCTGCTAATTATTCATATTAAGAAGGAATCTGAGTCTGAGAAGGGAGGCTGGGAGGCCCACTTAGGGGAGACATCCATCAGGACTAGGAGTCTGTGGCTGCTTCCTGCAGGATCTGGGCCACCCAGGAGGAGGTGGGAGTGCCAATGTGTGGGGTGCTCAAACCAAGATGGATTCCAGGCTGGAGAGCTGGGAAAGACCCAAGTAACAGCCAGCCACAGGCCTGGCACATCCGAGGGAATAGTAGACATCAGAATGCCAGCCAGCCTCAGTAACTGGAGCAGCTAGGATTCTTGCCAGAGGACCCCTTGGGTGGTCTCCAAGCGTTTACCCATCTTCTTCATTTGCCTGTGAGGAAAAGAGTTGGTCAGGGGATACCAACTCCATTTTACAGATGAGGAAGCTGAAGACCTAGGGGATGAAGTCACATGGTAGAGCTGAGATTGCAGTCGAGGCTGTCTGACTCTACAGTGGCACTTGCTTCATCCCCATAGGTGGCCGTCTCTCCCTTTGGTTACCGCACAGAGACAGGGAAGGACTGCTCTTATTTAAAGAGCTTCACTCCACATGCGCCAGACACTGCACTAAAAGTTCCAGGCATCATCGGTTTAGAGGTGGGTGCTGGCCCATTTTATGGGCCAGTCTCAGGATGATCCTCAAATTTGCATAGTCACACGTGACTCCTCTGTGACAAAGCTGAGATTCGGCCTCAGGGCTATCAGCTCAGAGCTGCTCTGAGCCACCACCGGTCCTCTCCTGCTTCTGGTGACAAGGGCTCTTTCCACCGGCTGCTGAGGTAGAGCGAGCTGCCTGGCTCTGGGTGGCAGTCCTGGTGCATTCTGGGAGTCAGATGGAGCTGTCTGCGGCTGGCATCCAGCAGACTGCAGGCTTGCACGCTGATGGCTGGGTGCTTAGGCTACACCTGTGTGTTTCGAAGTCACCATCTTCCTGGCTCCCCTCTTTCAAAGTAGCATAATATGACTACCCAGGGCATTGGACAGTGAGAGGAGAGAGGACTGAGGTCCCAGCTGAGACCCATCCCTCTGGCAAGTCTGGGCCGTTTATCTCACTTGGCAGTGAAGCTCTGTCTAGAAGCACGTCCGACGTTCTGTGCAATAAAGTTAATGGACTTCTCCGTCGCGGAGCAGCAGCTGAATTCTCTTGGAGCAGATGCTGAGGGTTATGGATGTTCTAATTAGGAAGCTGCCTTTGGCATCGGGGAAGGGAGGGGAGGCCTGGGATGAGGCTGCACACCCTGCAAAGACCCCCTGCTGAGCTCTCCTGGCGCTCTGCAGACCCAACTGGCTTCAGTAGAGAAAGAATATGTTTCTTTCATCTTCTACTTCCTCTCCTGCCTCAGTGGGTCCTTGGTGAGCTGGAAGTGACCGGCAGGATCAGACAGGATCAGGCAGGATCAGGGTGACTACAGCCTCTCAGCTTGGAGCAGCCAGCAATTGGGGTTTAGTGTCAGTGGTCAAATAAAACTTGCAACCAAGTTAATCTGACACATTTATTGATGTGCATAATTGTTATTGGGTTGCACTGCAATTAGGAATAAATGGTAGGTCGTTCCTTTGAGCGACTGTAATTAGTAATTCACATTTTTGGGCCCAATCAAGTTTGGATCCCCACTCCCCCAAACCCTTTGTATGATGTCTAAATAGCTTTGCAGTGGACTATGTTCCAAGTCATTCCTTTGTTCATTTAGCTTTTCATTTGCCACATTTACAGACTAGAGGTCTCGGACTGGAGCCGCCTTCCGCTTCCTACTGGATGGTTGTGGGTGATTCCTCTCTCCCACTTCCTACATCTACTGTATGGGGATAGGATCCCAGAGCTCAGAGAGTGGTTCGATGAGAATCTTGTGATGGGAGGTGTGCAGGGGTCTCAACCAGTGACCACTTAAATTTTATTATTTGTTACTATCATTTATGACAAGTCCTCTTGCTAAAGTGTCAGGCACCGAGAGCTCTTAGATCTACCTTCAGACAGGAGGGGATTCAGAGTGTCCTCTGGACAATCAAGGCTAGAAGTCTGGGTCATGCAAGAGGGCACAGAGCTGGTGACCCTGGGTCCCAAGACTGCTGGAACCTCATCTGTACTCTCAGCTGGTGGATCTGGGAAACTTCTAATTTTTTTTCTATCTTATCTTTCACCATTGTGCAGCCTCTGGGAAACGTGGGGAGAGTCTGAGCTTCTGGGAGAGAAGAGCCTCTGCCCAGGACACGGAGTCTAGAAGTTTCTATGGAAACACTGAGAAGGTGAGTTGCTCAAGTCTCGAGACGTTGAGTTGTGGGGAAGGAGGGTGCTATGGCTTCCGTACGTTTTAAGAGGTTCATGTGTTGGAAGTCTGAGTTTTGGTGGGTATGTTTGAGGGTGTGTGTGTGGAGCATTTAAGAGCTAAGTCCTTGGTTGGAGAGATGGCTCAGTGGTTAAAAACATTGACTACTCTTCCAGAGGACTTGGGTTCAATTCCCACAACCCACATGGCAGCTCACAACTGTCTGTAACTCCTGTTCTGGGGGATCTGACATCCTCACACAGACATACATGCACTTAAACCACCAATGTTCATAAAATCAAAACTCATAAATTATTTTTAAAAAAAGAGCTAAGCCTTTAGATCAGTTGGGGGGAGAGTGTACCCCTGGGAAGTTACTGTGCGAAGACTTTTTAAAAAACTCTTGTTGTGCCTTGCCTTGGTGTTCAATGTGACTTTTTTTTTTTTTTTTTTTTTTTTTTTTTTTTTTTTTTTTTTTTT
>JADRCD010194660.1:8632-25638 GCA_019843815.1 Montemys delectorum | reverse complement strand
ATAACACTCTGGGGGCGGGGAGAGTACCAGCAAGAGTAGTCAGCATCACTAATCCCCTGAAGGGGATTAGCAGCAGTACCAAGCTCATATAGAACAACTTGCTCGGTGGGGGCATCCTGAAGGAGTGAGACCATATTTCCTTCAAGGAAAATATTAATCTTTCAGAAAGATGTAATCTTTACACACTAAGATTTCGTCACCCATGCTGTAACCTGTTCATCTTGAGCCTTTGGGGGACAAATGATACACAAACCATGTTATGGTCCATGCTGGGGATTTCCTGTGATCCTTATGCAACTCCCCAAGCATTTTATGTTTGAAATATTAAAAGAGTATAATGAGTTTTGATTTACCTGCTCCTTTTTCCACCTGTATAAAATATTTTTGTTTGCTGAACCACTTGAAAATAAGTGGCAGATATCATGGGGCTTCACATGTATCTTCCAAAAAGAAGGACATTAATATCATGCCATCATCAGATGTTGGAAACACAGCACGAATAATATCATGGAGTATAGTTCACATTCGAGTTTTCTTTATTTACAAATGTCCTTACTAGCTACTTTTTAGGTAGTATAATGAAACCTCTATGACTACTCTCATGCATAAAATCATCTTTGTTAATTTTAAATGCTCCAAGACTCAACTTACATTAATTTTCATTTTCAAATCTAAGTCTAACACTAAGTGATCTAAGGATATTTTCAATAATATAACGTGTTGTTAATACATTTGGAACTTTGGCATATTCCCACTAAATATTCTAAATATGCTAAACCTAGAAGGAAAGATCTGTTCTTTAACTGCTTTATTTTGTTGTTGTTGTGGTTGGTGATGTTAAATATTAGCATTTTATGGTGTATATTTTAGTGGTGTTAAGTACGTTCACATTGATGAATAGCCAATCTCTAGAATGCTCTACATCTTGCAATATTTAAACTCTGTACAAATTCAATGAGAATTTTTATGTCTCTCCTCTCAGCATCTGGCAACCACCATTTTACTCTTTATTTCTAAGAATGTTCTATTTCAGGTATCTCATATGCAAAGAATCCTATGATATTTGTCTTTTTGTGATGGGATTATTTTTCTTAGCTTAATGTTTTCAAGGTTAATTATATCATAACATAGGCTAAAATTTTGTTCTTTGAAAAGGTAGAGCAATATTCCTTCCTACATATGTGCTAATTTTATTTATCCATGCACCTGTTGGCTAACACCTGTTTATTTCTACCATCTGGCAATTATAAACAATGTGCTATGAATGTGAATATTGTTTACTTTTCCTCTAAAAACTTGTTTGATTATACAATATGGCTTCAAATTCATTAGTAGTAAATTATTTTGTCTTCAGATCCTCTTTCCATTTCTTTTTTAAAAAATCCATTCTTACAAGACGTTTTATTTTTGCTTTTAGTTTTTTCTTTTATTTTTTTGAGATTATAATACAATTTTATCACTTTTCCCTTCCCTTTCCTTTCTCCAAGCCTTCCTATGCATTCTTCCTCACTTGCTTTCAAGTCCACAGCCACCTCTTTTCATGAACTGTTGTTACATACATACATATGTACATATATACTCAAAGATACATAAGTACAAACTACTCAGTCTGTACAGTGTTACTTGTATATTTATCTTTTCCAGACCAAACATTTTAGAAACATACAATTGATGTACTCTACCCTGGGGAAGACTATTTCTCCTACTTTCAGTGTTCCTTAGTTGCTTATAGTTCTTTGTGTAGGGTTGAGGTTTACCCATTGTTGAGTGAATTTCCTGCCCTAAAACTGCCTGACCAGTTTTTATTTCCTGTTTTTATCACTCCTGTCTCTACCACACAGTACTGGGATTACAGATAAATGCTACCCCACACCAAGCTCCCATGTGGGTACTGGGGATGTGGACCTAAGTGATTCTTGATCTTGACAATTTGATGATCAACACTAACCATCACAAGTACCCACTTCTATGGGAACAGAGTCTATTTCATATGGAAATCATAAAGGTAACTGATGTAGAAATATATAGTTAGATTCTCTACACAGTATTAAAGATTTTGCTGGGCAGATATGGTAGCACACACCTTTAATACCAACATTGAGAAGGCAGAAGCCAGTAAGTCTTTATGAGTTCCAGGACGGCTGGGTCTAGAGAGCAAGAACTTGTCTTAAAAACTAGCAAACAAACACAACAGACAACAAGCTTTTTGCTAGTTGCTTGTGTTTTATTGGAAGGGCCTTGGTCCTTGGGCCAGTCAACCCACCCAAAAACAGCTTCTAAATAAACCTGCCTTTATATACTCTAATCTGGCTTGAATTGGTTTACTTCACTGGCATAGAAATAATTTATCAGTGCCTATAAAGACTGTACTAGTTAATGATGAATCTTAGAATATATTTAGGCTGACATATGTCTTAGTTAGGGTTTTACTGCTGTGAACAGACAACATGACCAAAGCAATTCTTATAAAAAGACAATATTTAATTAGGATTACCTAACAGGTTTAGAGGTTCAGTCCATTATAAGCAAGGCAAGAACATGGAAGCATCCAGGCAGGCATGATGCAGGAGGAGCTGAGAGTTCTACATCTCATTCCAGAGGCAAATAGGATAAGACTGACTTCTAGGAAGCTATGACAAGTGTCTTAAAGCCTACACCCATAGTGACACACTTCCTCTAACAGGACCACATCTACTCCAACAAGGCCTCAGCTCCTAATAGTACCACTATCTGGGCCAAGCATACCTAAACCACCACATTCCACTCCTAATATTGTTCAAACACATTAGTCTAGGGGGCTATACCCAGTCATAGCATAATGCAAACTACATGTAATTCAATTTCAAAAGTCACCATAATATTTAACAGTCTCAAGAATGTTAAAAGTTCAAAGTTCAAAGTTTCTTCTGAGATTCATGTAGTCTCTTAATTATAATCTGGTATAAAGTAAAAAAAGAAAAAATAAAAAAGAAAAAAAGAAAAAAAAACTGGACCAAAGCAAGACAGAAAAACAACTGGGCAAACTCCAAACTCCATGTCTCCAAGTCTGATGTCAAAGTAAGCTCCAGACCTCTAACTCCTTTTATCCTTGCTGACTGCTGTTGGCAGGTCTGGCATTTAGCGGCAACAAACTTCATTCTCTTGGGCTGGTTCCACTCCCTGTTAGCAGCTTTTCTTGGCAGGTATCTCACAGCTTTGACATTTCTAACATCTTGGTTTATTCAAGTCAACTTCACCTTCACAGCTTACTCCAATGTCTGGGATCAACACCCAATCTTCTGGGCTCCTTCAAAGGGCTTGGATCATATCGTATCTGCCCTCTGTAGCACTCTAGGCTCTGGTTGATTCCACTCCACTGATGCTGCTGTTCATGGTAATCAACCCATGGTACTGGCATCTCCAATATGCTGGGGTCTTATGCTGCAATGAGGCTTCACTAACAGACTCTCAGGTTCTCTTCTTGGTGCCTCAACTTCTTTGTGTGACCCCTTGAGTCCTGGGCTGCCAACTGCAACTGAGGCATTAACTAATGGCCTTCCCTGGCCTCTCACAGTGCTCAAGCATCAGCTGCTTTCCATGGCCTCTTCATACCATGAAAAACAGTACCACCTGGGTGATTCTTACACAGTACCAAGTCCAGCTGCAGCAAGGGTACAACATTGGCTCTCTAGAACATAGCTTCTTTGTGCTCTCAGAAAATACTTCCCAGAAGATTTCACCTCAGTGATGCTTGTCTCTTCTTAATCACCACTAATTTCTTAGCTCCAGCTAACCAGCATCAATTGTCCAAGTAGTTCCTTCTGTTCTTGACTCTGAAGACAGAGACATGTGGCTGAAGCTGCCAGGCTCTACTGCTTGCTGGGACTGGAACATGGTACCCCTTGCCTATTACATTATCACCAGCCTTCTGTTTTTCAACTCCTTCACTGCCTAAGCTTGGCTGTCTTGGAACTTGCTCTGTAGATTCACCTTGAACTCAGAGATCTGCATGTATTTGTCCCCTGAATGCTGCAATAAAAGGCATGTACTACCATGCCTGGACTAAAGCATTTCTCTATTTGGAACTTGCTCTAGACCAGGCTGGCCTAGACTCAGAGATATGCTGGCCTCTGTATCCTTGAATTAAAGGTGTATACTTGGACTTAAGCTAAACTTGGATCTTGCCCCCCAATCACCACTTGCTTAGTTTGTTTATCTCCTTAAACACAGAATTCAGCTCCAATTTATTTCCTGGTGCTCCTTTACTACTTGAACCATATAGTTTATATTTTTTCTTTCTCAGCTTGATCCTTTTCATTAAAATGTTCTTCATAAGAGTGAACTTTAGTAACCACACAACAGAATTTATACCAGGCTGCTTTGATTTTTTTTGTTTTGTTTTTTTGTTTTTTGGTTTTTTTTTTCAATACAGAGTTTCTCTGTGTAGCCCTGGCTGTCCTGGAATTCACTCTGTAGACTAGGCTAGCCTCAAACTCAGAAATCTTCCTGCCTCTGACTCCCAAGTGCTGGGATTAAAGGTGTGCGCTACCACCGCCTGGTGCTAGGCTGTTTTGAGACCTCTTTTGTCAAAGCAATTATCTCTTCACTTTAGCCTTAGGCAGACTCTTGAGACAATGGCAAAAAGCAGCCATATTCTTCATCAAAATACTACAAAAATAATCTCTAACCCACATACTGAAATTCTTTACCATTGTAACAACTTGGGCCAGGTCTGCACAGTTCAAATTGCTTTCAGCAACAAAGTCTTCAGTATTCCTATTAGGATAGCCTATTAAACCCCACTTGAAGCATTCCATTGCAATTTTCTCTCTGGTGACTGTATAAGATGGGGCCAGCCAGGAGGCACAGGCAGCAGAAGCAGCAGAGCAGCTGGGACAGGGTCCTTCCTGTCTCCATCTTCACCTAGGAGGTGGGGCTGTTCAACAGCCCTCTATGAACTATTCCTGCCAGCAGAGAGCTTGTCTCCAGGGAATGCTCTGACCCTGGAACTCAGGTGAGACTGCCATTTTCTCTCCAGTGACTGTCTAAGGCTGGGCTAGTCAGGAGGTACAGGCAGCAGAAGCAGCAGAGTAGCTGGGACAGGGTCCTGCCTGCATCTATTTGCACCCAGAAGGTGGGACTCTTCTATAGTCCTCTGTGCACAGGTCTTGCCAGGAGAGAGCTGGTCTCCCAGGAGTGCAGATACAGGCTTACAGACCCATAGGAGGAACAACCTCCATCCAGAGACAGCAAGAACATCTAACACCAGAGACTAACAGATATCGAAAGGCAAGTGCAAGAATCTTATCAACAGAAATCAAGACTACTTGGCATCATCAGAAGCCAGTACTCCAACCACAGCAAGTCCTGAGTACCCCAACACACCAGAAAAACAAGATTTGGATTTAAAATCATATCTCATGATGCTGATAGAGAATTTTAAGAAGGACATAAGTAATTCCCTTACAGAGATACAGGAGAACACAGGTAAACAGATAGAAGCCCTTAAAGAGGAAACACAAAAATCCCTTAAAGAATTACAGGAAAACACAACCAAACAGGTGAAGGAATTGAACAAAACCATCCAGGATCTAAAAATGGAAATAGAAAATCACAAAGGGAGACAACTATAGAGATAGAAAACCTAGGGAAGAAGTCAGGAGCTATAGATGCAACCAAAACCAACAGAATACAAGAGATAGAAGAGAGAATCTCAGGGACAGAAGATACCATAGAAAACATTGATACAACAGTCAAAGAAAATGCAAAATGCAAAAAGTTCCTGACCCAAAACATCCATGAAATCCAGGACACACGAGAAGACCAAACCTAAGGATAACAGGTGTAGAAGAGAGTGAAGACTCCCAACTTAAAGGGCCAGTAAATATCTTCCACAAAATTATAGAAGAAAACTTCTCTAACCTAAAGAAAGAGATGCCCATGAACGTACAAGATGCCTACAGAACTCCAAAGAGTTTGGACCAGAAAAGAAATTTCTCCTGTCACATAATAATCAAATCACCAAATGCACAAAACAAAGAAAGAATACTAAAAGCAGTAAGGGAAAAAGGTCAAGTAACATATAAAGGCAGACCTATCAGAACTACACTAGACTTCTTGCTAGAGACTATGAAAGCTAGAAGATAATGGGCTGATGTCATACAGACCCTAAGAGAACACAAATGCAAACCCAGGCTACTATTCCCAGCAAAACTCTCAATTACCATAGATGGAGAAAACAAGATATTCCATGATAAAACCAAATTTACACAATATATTTCCACAAATCCAGCCCTTCAAAGAATAATAAATAGAAAACTCTAACAAAAGGAGGAAACTACACCCTAGAAAAAGGAAGAAAGTAATCTTTCAACAAAACTAAAAGAATATAGCCACATGAACAGAATTCCCATTCTAACAACAAAAATAACAGGAAGCAACAATTGCTTTTCCTTAATATCTATTAATATCAATGGACTCAATTCCCCAATAAAAAGACATAGACTAACAGACTGGGTATGTAAACAGGACCCAACATTTTGCTGCACACAGGAAACACACCTGAGCATCAAAGACAAACACTACCTTAGAGTAAAGGGCTGGAAAACAATTTTCTATGCAAATGGTCCTAAAGAACAAGCTGGAGTAGCCATTCTAATATCAAATAAAATCAACTTTCAATCTAAAGTTATCAAAAAAGATAAGGAGGGATACTTCATACCCATCAAAGGTAAAATCTACTAAGATGAACTCTCAATTCTGAATATCTATGCTCCAAATGCAAGGGCATCCACATTCATAAAAGAAACTTTACTAAAGTTCAAAGCACACATTGCCCCATACACAATAATAGTGGGAGTTTTCAACACCCAACTCTTTGCAATGGACAAATCATGGAAACAGAAACTAAACAGAGACACAGTGAAACTAATAGAAGTTATGAAACAAATGGATTTAACAGATATTTATAGAACATTTTATACTAAAAAAAAAAAAAAAAAAAGCATATACCTTCTTTTCAGCACCTCATGGCATCTTCTCCAAAACTGACCACAATCGGTTACAAAAGAGGCCTCAACAGACACAAGAAGATTGAAAAAATTCCATGCATCCTATCAGATCACCACGGACTAAGGCTTGTCCTCAATAACAACATAAACAATAGAAAGCTCACATACACATGGAAGTTGAACAATGCTCTACTCAATGATAACTTGGTTAAAGAAGAAATAAAGAAAGAAATTAAAGGTTTCTTAGGGTTTAATGAAAATGAAGCCACAACATACCCAATATTATGGGACACAATGAAAGTCCTAAGAGAAAAACTCATAGCTCTGAGTGTCTCCAGAAAGAAACTGGAGAGAGCATACACTAGCAGTTTGACAGCACATCTGAAATCTCTAGAACAAAAGGAAGGAAATTCACCCAAGAGGAGTAGATGGCAGGAAATAATCAACCTCAGGACTGAAATCAATCAAGTGGAAAGAAAAAGAACTAGACAAAGAATCAACCAAACGAGGAGCTGGTTCTTTGAAAAAATCAACAAAATAGATAAACTCTTAGCCAGACTAACTAGAGGGCACAGAGACAGTATCCTAATTAATAAAATCAGAAATGAAAAGGGAGACATAACAACAGAAACTGAGGAAATCCAAAAGATTTTCAGATTCTACTGCAAAAGCCCATACTTTACAAAATTGGAAAACCTGGATGAAATGAACAATTTTCTAGGCATATACCAGGTACCAAAGTTAAATCAAGATCAGATAAATGATCTAAACAGTCCTGTATCCCCTAACGAAATAGAAACAGTCATTAATAGTCTCACAACAACAACAACAACAACAACAACAACAACAACAACAAAAAGCCCAGGACCAGATGGGTTTAGTACAGAGTTTTATCAGACCTTCAAAGAAGACCTCATACCAATACTCCTCAAACTATTCCACAAACTAGAAACAGAAGGTACTCTACCCAATTCATTCTATGAAACCACAATTACTCTGATACCTAAACCACACAAAGACCCAACAAAGAAAGAGAACTTCAGACCAATTTCCCTTATGAATATCGATGCAAAAATACTCAATAAAATTCTTGCAAACAGAATCCAAGAACACATCAAAATGATCATACATAATGATCAAATAGGCTTCATCCCAGGGATGAAAGGATGGTTCAATATATGGAAATCCATTAACATAATTCACTATATAAACAAACTCAAAGGAAAAAAAACCCAAATGATCATTTCATTAGATGCTGAGAAAGTATTTGACAAAATCCAACACCCCTTCATGATATAAGTCTTGAAAAGATCAGGATTCAAGGCCCAGACTTGAACATAGTAAAAGCAATATACAGAAAACCAGTAGCCAACATCAAAGTAAATGGAGAGAAACTTGAAGCAATCCCACTAAAATCGGGGACTAGACAATGCTGCCCACTCTCTCCCTACCTATTCAATATTGTACTTGAAGTCCTAACCAGAGCAATTAGACAACAAAAAGAGATCAAAGTGATATATATATATATACATATATATATATATGTATATATATATATATGACAGGAAGAAGGCAAATTATCACTATTTGCTGATGATATGATAGTATTCTTAAGTGACCCCAAAAATTCCACCAGAGAGCTCCTAAAACTGATAAATAACTTCAGCAAAGTAGCTGGATATAAAATTAACTCAAGCAAATCAGTGGCCTTCTTCTACACAAAGGATAAACAGGCTGAGAAAGAAATTAGGGAAACAACACCTTTCATAATAGTCACAGATAATATAAAATATCTTGTTGACTCTAACTAAGCAAGTGAAAGATCTGTATGACAAGAACTTCAAGTCTTTGAAGAAGGAAATCGAAGATCTCAGAAGATGGAAAGATCTCCCATTCTCATGGATTGGCAAGATTAGTATAGTAAAAATGGACATCTTGCTGAAAGCAATCTACAGATTCAATGCAATCCCCATCAAAATTCCAACTCAGTTATTAACAGAGCTATATAAAGCAATTTGCAAATTCATCTGGAATAGCAAAAAACCTAGGATAGGGAAAATCATTCTCAACAACAAAAAAACTTCTGGTGGAATCTCCATCCCTGACCTCAAGTTGTACTACAGAGCAACTGTGATAAAAAAACAAACAAACAAAACAAAACAAACAAACAAAACAAACAAACAAACAAAAAACAAAACTCCATGGTATTGGTACAGTGACAGGCAGGTAGATCAATGGAATAGAATTGAAGATACCAGAATCAACCCACACACCTCTGGTCACTTGATCTTTGACAAAGGACCTAAATCCTCCAGTGGAAAAAAGACAGCATTTTAAACAAATGATGCAGGCTTGACTGGTGGTCAACATGTAGAAGAATGCAAATGAATCCATTCTTATCTCCTTGTACAAAGCTCAAGTCCAAGTGGATCAAGCACCTCCACATAAAACCAGACACACTGAAACTAATAGAAAAGAAAGTGGGGAAGAGTCTCAAGCCCATAGGCACAGGGGAAAATTTCCTGAACAGAACACTAATAGTTTATGCTCTAAGATCAAGAATTGACAAATGGGACCTCATAAAACTGCAAAGCTTCTGTAAGGCAAAGGAAACTATCAACAGGACAAAATGGCAACCAACAAATTGGGAAAAGATCTTTACCAATCTTATATCTGATAGAGGACTAATATCCAATATATACAAAGAACTCAAGAAGTTAGACTCCAGAGAACCAAATAACCCTATTAAAATGGGGTACAGAGCTAAACAAAGAATTCTCAACTGATGAACACCAAATGGCTGAGAAGCACCTAACGAAATGTTCAATATCCTTAGTCATCAGGGAAATGCAAATCAAAACAACTCTGAGATTCCACCTCACATCAGTCAGAATGGCTAGGATCAAAAACTCAGGTGACAGCAGATGCTCGAGAGGTTGTGGAGAAAGAGGAACACTCCTTCATTGCTGGTGAGATTGCGAGCTGGTACAACCACTCTGGAAATCATTTTGGTGGTTCCTCAGAGAAATCGACATAGTACTACCTAAGGACCCAGCAATACCACTTCTGGGCATATACCCAGAAGATTCTCCAACATGTAATAAGGACACATACTCCAGTATGTTCATAGCAGCCTTATTTATAAAAGCCAGAAGCTGGAAACAATCCAGATGTCCCTCAACAGAGGAATGGATACAGAAATTGTGGTACGTCTACACAATGGAGTACTACTCAGCTATTAAAAACAATGAGTTTATGAAATTCTTAGGGAAATGGATGGATCTGGAGATTATCATCCCCAGTAAAGTAACCCAATCACAAAAGAACACAGATGGTATGCACTCTCTGATAAGTGGTTATTAGCCCAGAAGCTCAGAATACCTAAGATACAATCCACAAACCACAAGAAACTCAAGAAGAAGGAAGACCAAAGTATGTATACTTTGATCTTTCTTAGAAGGGGGATTAAAATACCCATGGAAGGAGTTGCAGAGACAAACTATGGAACAAAGACTGAAGGAAGGACAGTCCAGAGACTACCCAACCTGGGGATCCATCCCATATACTATCACCAAACCCAGACACTATTGTGGATGCCAGCAAGTGCAGGCTGGCAGGAGGGTGATATAGCTGTCTCCTGAGAGTCTCTGCCAGTGCCCAACTAATACAGAAGTGGAGGCTCACAGCCATCCATTGGACTGAGCACAGGTTCCCCAATGAAGGGGCTCAAGAAAGGACTCAAGGAGCTGAAGAGTTTGCAGCCCTATAGGAGGAACAACAATATGATCTAACTAGTATCCCACAGAGTTCCCAGGGACTAATCCACCAACCAAAGAGTACACATGGTGGGACTCAGGGCTCCAGGTGTATATGTAGCAGAGGATGGCCTTGTTGTTTACCAATGGCAGGAGAGTCCCTTGGTCCTTTGAAAGCTCTGTGCCCCAGTATAGGAGAATGCCAGGGCCAGGAAGCAGGAGAGGTTGGGTTGGTTAGCACGCGGAGTGGGGGAGGGAATAGGGTTTTTTTTTTCCAGTGAGGAGACCAGGAAAGGGGATAACATTTGAAATGCAAATAAAAAAATATCTAATTAAAAAAAGAATTTGGTAGAGATAAAAAATTAAAAATTAAAAAAGGAATGTACCTTTTTTTTAAAAAAAAAGGAAAAAAATAAAATTATTCCACTGCTTTCCAAATCCAGTCTCCAAATCCCTATTCTTCCTAACAGAAGCATGGTCAGGCCTATCACAGCAGTACCTCACTCTCTGGTACCAACTTCTGTCTTAGTTAGGGTTTTACTGCTGTAAACAGACACCATGAGCAAGGCAACTCTTATGAAGGACAACATTTATTTGGGGCTGGCTTACAGGTTCAGAGGTTCAGTCCATTATCATCAAGGTGGGAACATGGCAGCATCCAGGCAGGCATGGTGCAGGAGGAGCTGAGAGTTCTACATCTCATTCCAAAGGCAAACAGGAGAAGACTGACTTCCGGACAGCAATGATGAGAGTCTTAAAGCCCACACCCATAGTGACACACTTCTCCCTACAAGGCCACATCTGCTCCAACAAGACCTCATCTCCTAATAGTGCCACTCCCTGGGTCAAGCATGTTCAAACAACCACAACATATAAATAAACTGTTGGAACATTTGGGGTTTACTCATTTAGCCTATGATAGAATGCCATATATGCCCACCTACTAGGTAAATGATATGTAAGGAGAAGAAGACGACATCTGGCTACATCAGTGGTTTTTAAGGCATGTGAAAAATGAATATAAAACAATAAAGGAGTTTGGTAGACATATTCATGAATGAGAAACTGAATTTTATTCTACTGTGTGTGTGTTTGAGGGAGGTAAGGAGGTAGAGTAGTTTTGGCCTCATGTCTATAATTTGAGAGTGTATGGCATACAAGTTGCCATGAAGAGGCTCATGTCACTGTTATTGTCTTCAGTATTACCAGAGGATACGGTTAGAAGCATTTTTATGATTTGAACCTGAAATGTCATCATGCCATAAACCTATGTCTTGAATGCTTATTCTTCTACTGTTGTTATTAGGGAGGCCATGGGACCTTTATGAAGTACAGCTTAATTGGTATAACTAGGTCGTTTGGGGGAAGGTCTTTGAAGGTTGCTGGTGCCCTCCTGATCTACCACCAAGTCAACAACATAGGCTACATAGTGTTAATGTTGGAGAGTGGCCCACTATCCCAGCTGCTTCCAGGCATAGTGGGCAGAAATCCTGAGCCAAATTAAATCTTTGGTTCCTTAACTATTTTTCTGTCAGATAATCTGATCAGAACAATGCAACTAATACAGAAGACTGATACGAGGAGTATGGTCATAGCTTTCATTAAATCTGAGCATGTGGTTCTTAGGCCCTTGGACATCGTTCGCAGATGGTATGTGTTAGAGAAGCCCTAAAATTCAGGAAGAAAGTTTATAAGGGCTACTCTGGAAGAAAGGTCATTAGGTTCCAAAGGGGTCTCAGACATGGGAGACAGAGAAGCCTTCCTGCCCATTTTCTCCCTGAAGTCTTTCTTGAGTTGTTGAAGCAGGTATAAGGAAGGAAACAGGTAATTACCAGAAGCAGAGGTTTGCTGCCTGTGAGTGTGAGGTGGGAGAGGACTAAATTGGACTCCCAGGCGATAGAGAGAAGCTGTGCTTTTTTTCCCCAGGTCCCTGTTCTAGACACCCACTTGAAGACATTCCTAATCCTATGACAATCCACTGAAAGAAGAGGAGGAGTTGGTGGCGTTTGTAGTAACAGGATGAGAAAGTATGAGACTTCCTGTTATGTATGTGTGACAGCTGGTGATAAGTGGAGGGGCCTGTGCAGGAAATCCGTTCAGCTTCTGCAGTGTGACCTCCCCGAAACTTGGCCACTCCTTTAGTCTAGACGTTGATGGCAGGACAAAGAGGCGCCTGCACCATGAGCGATGTGGTAGAGAGAAGCTTGGAAGGACCCTTAGCACTGACTACAGACAAGTCCTCCCAGAAAAGAGGAGACTTGGTGGAAGTATTAACTGGGGAGAAGGTAAAATTTGACGACACAAGACTTTCTTTACTTCTGCAGAATGGCCTGGAGACGCTTCGAGAGGAAAATGCTTTGACAGATGTCATCTTGTGTGTGGACATTCAGGAATTCTCTTGTCATCGCGTGGTGCTTGCTGCAGCCAGCAACTATTTCAGGTCAGCCTGCTTTGAATCCGAACTCCACGTATATTGCAAGGAAGACATTTGTAGATGCAAGAGCTCTATAATCTACAAGATTGAGCAAACTCAATCTGATTTGCTTGCTGTTACATCTATGGTTATATATATTCTTTCACAGAATGTTAGGTATCATATTATATTATATATTACCTTATGCACTGTGTATAATATAAATATGTATGTTTATACACTAAGGTTTGTGCCTACTTAAAATGTAAGAAAGGAAACTGTCAACCTTTAGAGTTGTGATTTAGGCCACGAGAAACTGGGACCATTTAGAAGCAGTACTTTATTATTTATTACTTGGAACCTTTCATGTCATCTTTGGTCTGATTTTACCATTCTGATACTTTTCTTTGAAAGATTTAATTCTCTGTTTTAATATCCTTTATCATCTCTTAGAATCAAGTTAACATACTTTAAAATATGTTTTGTTATCTCTTACCTTGGCAAGTGTACTTTGGCAGTGATAAAATTGAAAATATGCTTTAAAAACACACAAACACACACACACAAATTTCTACATATATATATGTATATATATATAAAATATGTCCTTGATTTTAAGGATGTGAAATTACTTAAGCCAAGGGTTTTTTTTCTCTCTTTCCTCAGTTTGACTAATGTGTTTAAAACATGATGTTGTCTTTGTTCATCAGTAGAAGTAGAGAAAAAGAATGTGACCTCACTCTTGGAGTTACCACATAACTTGCTGAAAATTAGGGGTGTCTGGTGTGCAAGGAGTGGTGGGAAGGATAAACAAGGCTCTGGACATGGAAGGCTCCTGAGTTGCCATAGTGAGATGACCCGGGGTTGGAAGACCTGTTTCCATTTCACTTGAGCCTTTCCTGGCCATGAGATTTTAGGCAAGTTTCCTGTTACTCTGAATTTCTGTTTTGTCAAGTGGTAGATGGGGACAGTGACAGTTTTCTTTCATCATTGTTGTAATGGTCCTCTTAGTGAAAAGGTATTACACAATGCCTGATAGATACATTTGCTCATAAAATCTTTGTTGAAACCTTGTATGAATACAGCTGGACCAGCATTGTCAACATCAGTGTGGTCATGCCAGAGAACTAGTGAGTAAGGATGGTGGTAGATAAGGGAGGTGTTTTGGAAAGTAGGAAAAAAAAATCACTTTATTTTTAGTGAGATTTTCCTACTTTTCAGTTCTGGTTGAGGATTTTAAGAAAGTATCATGTGAATATAAATAATATTTTCAAAAATCACATATTTCAAATAAAATATGATTATATAATCAAATGTATAAACATCAAGCAATATATATACAGATATAGCTCAGATCATTTATAAAATTGTATAAATTGTATAAAATTGTATTTTATTTGAGGTAGTTAGGAGAAAAATTTTCTTTACAATTCAAAGAGCAGAGTTAGACAGTTGATGTATGTAAAAAGCTCCCATATGTTGACAAGGCCAGGGGCAGGGCCTATGTGAACTTGAGGGAAGTCATGACTGCTCTCTACCACAAACAACGGTCACTGGTTTCACTCTTCACTGGCATGATGAAGGTGACAGACACCCACTTTTCAGATGAGGAAATGAAAACTGCACATTACGTACCTGGCCATTGCAGGAGCAAGGATCCTACGCATTCTAAGAGTCCTTGTTTAACTGCAGTACGAGCTACCACTAAATATGGAGCATCATTCTATCGGCAGCATATCTTGGTAAAATATAAGCGTGGTCATAAAAAAACAGGTTGACACAAACACACTGCTTAACCTGCCCCTGTACTGGCCACTAGCTTTTCTATTCAGGAGGGAATGAAAGTAGATTTGTCTCAGTGCCCTGGGTATTCGTTTTCAGTTTATTCTTTATGTTTTGAGTCACTGAAAAACTGCTATCATTGGTTGGTAGTTTCATAAGTGTGTTTGCTTGCTCAGCAGTCAGAATTCTATTGGCAGTCTACCCTTGAGACATCACTACTTTTTTTTTTTGGCTCTTGGGCTTCTTCTCATAAATAGAAGGTGCTTTACTTAGTTCAGATCTTCCTTCTATCCTTGCCAATGTAGAAAACACTCTGCAGGTCCTCAGGGCCAGCATGGCAGTAAGAAACTGGAGCATACACAGGTGTGATGTAGACTTTCTTAACCTTTCTTTAGATTTACATCCAGGTATTTCCAATGTAGTTTTCCTCCTATAATGGATACAGGACTCTGGTGAGAGCACTCTGTTTTCTGTTCCTTGAGCAGTTGTGTGGGGTAGGCTTTGTACCACATGCTCTTAGCCCATTTAATGTACAACGATTTTGTGCACAATAATATTGTGCTCATCTTACACATGGGGGTCTGAAGTCTAGGTGCCAGTTGATTAAAAAAAAAAGTCAACTTGAATCCTAAGACCAAGGATCTGCATTGGGTCTGACAGTGACTCACTGCCTCTGCTTTGTTTCTAAGGTTTTGGAAGGGGTGAGACATCTGTTATTATCATGACACCACTGCAGATTGAAATTAGCAACCTCTGTGTATGGTACAGAGCAAGAACCACTTGCTTCAAACTCTGCCCCTGACCTTGTCAATAAATACATGGGAGCTGTTTAACTCACAACAACCTGCTCTTCCTGCTCATGGCACACATAGAAAAGCAATTGCAAAAATTTATTTGTCCACCAGAAGAATGAAAGGGTAGGAATGTGTCAGCCAAACAGGGATAATATTAGTCACCCAGACAGTGATTTCCCCTTGTGGATCTATTTTAAAGTCTTGGGAGAAACAAGGAAGTTGGAGAAAAATGCGTTTTGTGAAGACTGAGAAATGAACAAAGGATAGTAAACCTTAAAAGTTAGCTTAGCTGCTTGGCTCTGTAAATCAGGGAGGAATTGTTTGGCCCCTCTGAGGCCCAGAAGCCATATCTGCAGCTAAAGATTTGCAGGTATACATTTGAAAGTGAGTTGTCATAGAATGCAAATAATAAAACAGTTCATTTATTAATCTGTTTGCTTAAAAACACATTGTATGTGGCAGTAAGTCAGACTTTTTAGAAATGCCCTGGCTTATTTGAGAAGATAAATGTATGTGTGTAGTAGTATAGACTTGGAAAATCCCCTCCCAAGCAGTGTAGAGAAGCAAACCCAGAAAAGAAACAGGTGCAAAGAGGTCAGGCGGTAGTTGAGATCTCAGCCATTCAGCCTGTGTCAGGAGGAGTCCAGCTGCTACAGAATCCTGAGGGCTACAGTACAGAGCAGCGGTTCTCACATGTAGGTCATGTCTCCCTTGGCAAATCTCCAATTCTAAGATATTATATTACAATTCATAACAGTAGTAAAATTACAGACTGCAAGGGGTAGGAATTCAAATGAGATCAGCTTTGGCACATTACTAAATAATAGGAAGACTGGAATGCGGCAGAGATCAGGGAAGACAGAATCCCAGGCCTTCAGGGCAGTCAGGATGCTCTCTCTCTCTCTCTCTCTCTCTCTCTCTCTCTCTCTCTCTCTCTCTCTCTCTCTCTCTTTCTACCTCTCTCTACCTCTCCTCTGGCTGTACCTCCTATTGGACTTCTCAGTTCAGACTTCTGCCACATGGTTGAAGTTTGCTTTTTGGTAGATCTGAGACCCATTTCTTGTAGCTTTGGCTCCAGAGGGAACTAAGGGATTTTCTCTAAAAGCTCCCGGGAAAGGTGCTGATTTGCCTAGACTTCAGTTGCTGTTCCTAGAGCAATAATTGCATCAAAGGAGTTGGGACACAACAATCAACTTAATTTAGGAGCTTTGCCAAAGAGATAGGCGTGTGTGCGTGTGTGTGTGTGCGTGTGTGTGTGTGTGTGTGTGTGCTG
>JADRCD010194657.1:0-13933 GCA_019843815.1 Montemys delectorum | reverse complement strand
CCTTTCAACTGAGACAGAGTCCCCACTGGAAGACAACTCTATGTTGTATGTTTGTGTGTGTGTCCGTGTGAGCATTAGTGTGTGTGTGTGTGTGTGTGTGTGTGTGTGTGTGTATACAGATTTTGCATGTATATGTGTGTGTGAGAGCTCGGTGTTTTAAATTCCATGTCAAGGATTTCCTCCCTGGAGTATGCAGCCTAAGTGTCCTGCTCTTCTTCACACGCAGCTTCAGAGGTTCGCCCAGCAGCTTATCAGCTTTTTCAGGGAGCCATTTGCTCATGGTGAAAGGGAACATCGGCTCTTGACTAGGAGCTGCAAGCTTACTTTACACAGCAAGCGATGCTGAATTTAGTTTTTAGTGACAAACTGTCTCAGATGCAAAGGCCAGGGGTCATCTTCCTCCCTAAGCAAAGCAGTTCTTAACATATGTGGGGGCATGGGGCACCTTAGGCTCCTCCCGGAGAAGTAGGAGCAGGACCAGGACCAGGACCAGGTATTGGCTTTCTTTCTTAGCTCCTGCAGGAAGCTGGAGATCTGACCTTTGGGAATAGAGTTTTCTTTTCTTTTCTTTTTTCTTTTTCTTTTTTTAAAAATAAAGTCTCTCTTTTTATTTTATTTATATAAGTACACTGTAGCTGACCTCAGACACATCAGAAGAGACCATCAGATCCCATTAGAGTGGTTGCTGGGAATTGAACTCAGGACCTCTGTCAAAACAGTCAGTGCTCTTAACCACTGAGCCACTGCTCCAGCCTCTCTTTCCCTTTTTTTTCCCCCTTTTTTTCCCTTTCTCTCTCTTCCTTCCTTTCTTTCCTGTTTTTTATTTTAGAGAGAGAGAGAGAGAGAGAGAGAGAGAGAGAGAGAGAGAGACAGAGAGAGAGAGAGAGAGATTTTCTGTATAGCAACCCTGGCTGTCCTGGAACTCAGAATACTCTATGTCGACAGTACATCCTTGACTGGTGTGGCAAGATTTTCGAGGCTCTTTAGGCCTCACTTAAGCCAAAGCTAATCAGGAAGTCTTTGTACTCTAAGCTCATATCTCCACGGCTAGTCCTCTTGTCTAGGGTCTGGATATTCCCAAACACTATGAAAGAGGACGTGCCCTTCATTTACACTAGTGCTGTCGCTGGCTACACAGCCCACGGTTTAGTAACCTAAAGCATTTCTCCAAACATAAGCTGGCTGGCTGCTCATCAAGACCATCTTGAGAAATGTTTTCTGAATTAGCACATCTTCTCTCTAATCTGCCCAAGGCTTGATAAAGGCTACCAATATTCTTCAGCTATGGGGATCACTGTGAAGAAGAATGGGACATTGAGGGAGATTGGCATGGATGCCAGTGATGTGAGAGCATGAATCAGGGCGGCGACTGGCTCAAAGTGTAGGAAACCGAACTTGGACAGTGTGAGGAGACACGGTGAAGGTAGAGGAGGCAGAAGCAGGCAGCTGGGAGAGTAGAGGTTGACCCTACTCTGAAGGGATCCGGTCAGCATACCTGGGACCAGGCCGATACCAGCCATTGTAGCTTCTTGTGCTTGTGGCAGCGCTTGAGCAGGCAGACCTCGTGGGTCCGAGGCTTGGGCTCTGAAGTGCAGGCAGTGTCATGCAGCAGCTGGGCTCGAGCTGAAGGGTTGGTACTCTTGCAGGCCACTGTTCTCTTCCTCCACCCCTTCCCACAGGTCCGTGAGCACTGCACCAGAGAGCAAGTGGGCAGGACTTTCAGCAAGGGCGGTTCACAATGTGTAGTCCAGCCACCCATCCCTTCTCAGCCCACGTGGTTACCTCTGCCCAGGGCCCAGTGCTCCAAGCAGGTGGGCAGCTTTGAGAGTTGCAGGCTTGGTGAATGGGGGGTGCGGGCTGTGAACACAGGCTGGCTGGGATGGACTCATCACGGTAGTGTGCCCTCCGTGTGCACCGCACGGGCCTGCTCTGGGTGCCCCCGCCGCATGTCCGGCTACATGTGCTCCAGTTTCCCACAGACCAGCTGGTAGGGGACACAGAAGCCCACAGTGAGGGGAGGGATGGTGTCCTGGCTCCCAGGCAATAGACACATGACAGAGACCCATGGTTTTCCAATGTTTCCTTTCACAAATGCAGTACTTTCCGGCCACAGAAATGGCCTTTCATAGAGAGGCCATTTAGACTGGTGCTGGGTTTGTCTCTCAAACTTTCAGGGAGATCTGTTTTCCCTGTACATATCTATGACCCACCATAGAACAGATCTCCACTCTCCCTCTAAACTTTTTTTTAAAAAAATAAAAATAGGAAGCTTTAATCATTTCCCAAGTAAAAGAACTTTGTGCTTATATGCACTCAGTTTCAATAGTCATCCATTGATACCTGACCTTAACTTATATAACACTTGTGTGCAAATTGTAGATACAGCTATCTCGATATAATTTTTTGTGCAAATTTCAGACAGTTATTTCTATGTGCATGCCTTGAAGATTCAAATTCTTCATGTTTTTTAAAAAAAACATAGCCGCAGTACCATTCTGGCATCTAATATTTGATGGTGCCACAATACCATGCTAACATATCTGACATAGTATGGTATTTAATATGTGGATATGGGGTGAGATATTGATTAATTGGATGGGTAGTGGGGAGTAAATGCAATCATACTATATTGTATGACTATATGGAGCTCTCAAAGAACTCACTGTACTTCCAATCAGCGATGGGAGCTGCTTCCTTACTTTCTTAGCTCCTACAACTTGCTTTTGTTTGTTTGTTTTTTCTGATTACAGGATTTTGAGCACCCTGTCTTTCTTAGCAGTTGGCTAATTTTGATTTGATTTGATTTTCCCTGTAGCCATTCAGGCCATGTGGGGTTCTTTTGATAAGATGTGACACACCTCATCGTCTGATCAGTCTCTTCACAGTGTTTTCCTCCCAATGCTACACACTGTGGATTCTCTCTCCCATTTTAAAAGCCTCCTTCTCGATGGGTGTGCTGGCTGAGAAGGAAGATGGCATGGAGGTGGGTCCAAGTGCAGCCCGGTGGTATCCTGCTAGGTTGGAGTTTAGCCTGATGATGTCTGCATAGCCTTGTGTAGGAGGGCTTCATGGCCATGATGCTCAGCCGGTACAAGTGGGACCAAGAGGATCCACACTGCAGTGGAGGCTTTTGCCTACTAAGCTAGGGCTTTTGCCTATTAAGCCATCTCCTTGGTTGTGTTTGGAACTCTTTGGACAGTCCTAAGGCTAGGGTGGTAAATCTGAAAGGAGAGGAAGTTGATGACATTTCCTGGAAGAGACAGGGAAACTTCCTGGAAGAGAAAGGGAAGTACCACCCTGAGCTGCTGATAGCCACATCTAACTCCACGAGGTCTTCAACCCCAGCTGTATCAGCCTGCTTGGACTCAGTTTTGCCTGGAGGAGCCATAGGCTGTTTTATTCCTGAAAAGATTCCATTACGCTGTGAAGCAGGCTGTAAAAGGCCAGTAATGTAAATTTTGAAACACATAAAAAGGAAATACACAAGGGGTCGAGGAACTGATCCCATGTCAGCTGTGGGAACATATCAGATTTTCGATATCAGCAAGATGAGTGCTTTTTATTACATGCTAAACAAATAAATGGCACATCCTTCTGGCGAGGGACTGTTGTCTGCTGCCGTGGTGTGACGGCTCTGCGTTTGAATCCTCTTGGCTGCTCTTTGGCCACCTCTGTGAGCTTTCATGTTGTTTTTATGTTTTCCCATTTCTTACATTCACTCTCAGCCCTGCAGCCTTATAAATGGTAATTGGTGTCCACGCTGGGGCTGTGAAAGACATCTTGGCTGCTCACAGGCTTTCCACACCTCCTCCCTAAGTCTCCTGTCTCCACCATCTTAAGCCACTCCAACCGGGTTGATCTGTTCTCTGCCCTTCTCCCTTAACTGCAGGTCATTAAGAAAAGCCTTCTGCACAGAGATCGTGTAGATTGTGTCTGCAAGTGCCAAGTGTCTGCTTTGCTTCACAGGGGCTGCTCAGGGGAAATGCCTTCACTCCAGCTTAGGAGTGAGCTGCAATTCTTCTTGCTCCTCTGCTGACCAAGGGAGGGTTCCCTGAGCAGAGCTGACTAGGGACCAGCAGTGATTGCTTTATTTAATTTGCCTGTCATTATGGGTAGAAACAAAAAGCTACCCTTCCTCAGCCAGTCAGAGTTCCCAGGCAGGGAATGGTGCATCTGGCCTTCACTGTGGGGTCTTCTTCACAGGGCCTCTGTGTGAGGATCTCACCACTGCTCTGAGCTAGAGTGAGAGTTGCTCTTTCTCTCAGAGTATACATTGTATTTCCTGGGATCATCTGTTCCACATTAAGGAACAGATCCATAGCTACTAAAGTTTGGATATGGAATGTCCCAAAAAGTCAGTGTTGAAAACTTGGTACCAGCCCTCTGTGCCTTTTCAATAGGCAGGGAATGTTAAGAGGTTTGGCCTAATGACAGGAAGTTAGGTCAGTGGAGCATGCCCTTGAAAGAGATGCTGGGACTCCAGGTTTTCTGGTCTCTCATCTACTTCCAGGCCACTATGAGATAACAGTGTTCTCACTTGACCATTCCTGCTATGATGTCATGTTTCCCCACAAGCCCATGTACCAGGGAAACCAGCTATGGAAACCTCTGAAATAGTGAGCCAAAATGAACTCTTCCCCCTTTTCTGCTGATTAATCCCCGGCATTTGTTACAGAAGCAGAGCACGGACTGACACACCAGCTATTAGATGTTTCTCAGTTAAATACACCCCCCCACACACACACACTTTTAAAGACCTGTAAGAAGCTGCGAGGAGAGTTGGGTACGTATAACTATGTACCTCATCTGACCGATGGGGACACAGTGAACAGTGAGACTGAAGAGGCTTCAGCCTGAGCATTTACCAGCAGGTGAGTCTTTCACATCCCTGTGTCTATAACCCATCTTTCACAGATAACAGCATTTATCAGCACACTCAGGTCCCTAATTAAACTACCTTCTTTACATTTATAAGTGATCCTTGATGAGCTCGGTGACCGGTGACACCTCCACCCAGTGCACATGCATGCTCGGCATGTAGCAGCCATGCACTTCCAGCTGCTCCTGTGGTGGGAGAGAGTGGGTGCTAGCCAAACTCTGAAGCCACATGAAGCCCCATCTTCACATGTGTAAGTCATTTGGGATCCACTACCCTTTCTAAGTGAGACATTTTAAATATAACAATTCATATCCAGCAGCAGACACAGGCACTTTGAAGAAGCTGCCCTTTCCACGGGGGAGGGGGGGTAAGTTAATTTAGAGCATAGCAGGCTATACCATGACTGGGGTCAATGGATGAAGGGGAGGGGAGGAGACAGATGCTTGATGACCTGTAGATCTCTTTTCTTATCAGGTGATGAGAATCTAGGAATTAGTCTCTGCCAAAGGGCATTTTGTCATCATCCACTGCTCTGTGGGCCTGCTAGGTAACCAGATGCACACTCGGGAGTGGTGGAGCCAGGTACATAGGTTTGGTAGACCCTCACAGTCTTCAGGCATGTGCTGATCTCTTAAACAATGCACACAGAATCTCCAGGTCCTTCTGGAGCAAGTGCTGAAGGCTCAGAAATCAGGGTGCAACACAGCTGTTGTGCTGTTTCCTACTTTCTTTTATTAAAGGTAGTTTACACAAAAGGCAGACATGCACTCACCAGAAGGCCAGGACCATCTTTTCTTGCTATGATGTGCCTTTCTAGAACTTCCTGCAGTGTCTAGCCCTGCTGTCTAGGTCAGAAGGGAAAGCCCACCACTGACAACTGTCTGGCATGGGGCAAGGGCTGGTGCCAGGCCCTCTCCAGAACCTTGAGAATTGGCACTTTACAGTTCCTTCATTTTCTTTAGCCTCAAAGATTCGGACCACTTCTTTTTCCTTTGTAGAGCTGGAGTAGAGATTTATAATGAGCCAGACGCAAACCCAGGATTGTTTTCACATGGAGATGCGGGATTTCTCCGCTGAAGCGTGCAAAGCCAGACATCAAAAGCTTGTTCCAAAGGGGTCATTGTGGCATTAATTTTATAAACTGTGAGGAGCCCAAGGCTTGTAAAGGTTCACTTATCAGAAGCCAGAATGCTATTTTTAACCAGATTTTCTTCCCTTACTGCCCTGTCATTGCATATTCTCTGTCATTGCAAACAATCAGGAAGACCATGAAGCTTCATCTACACAGGTAAAGACAAGGAAAGGAGGATTCTGGGAGACAGACAGCAAGCTGACCTCCATGCTCTAAATGGAATCAGTTTATCCCAGTTCCAACAGAAGTGTTCATCTGAGGGACTTCTCCCTGCAGACACTGGGCTGTACCAGTAAACTTCTCACGATGCCTCTTGAAGGGAAAGAAGAGTTCCCGAATGACGATGGAGCCACGGGCTCTGGGGAATCTGCTCTTCATGTAGTTCCACCAGGAATGGGGAGAGAAGGGTGTGCCTTTTTGAGCCTGATAGCACATCAGAAGTGACTCCTGTTGACCAGCCTTGACTCTGAGAAAGTCAGGCAGCCAGTGAGTGAGTGAGATGAGGCAGGAGTGAGAATAGTCCTTAGACCCAGGTTCTGTTCGCAGACAGCACAGAGGCCCCCATTTGCCCTGGTTCTGTTGGAAACAGCGGGACTCCCAGAGTTCAAATTCCAAAAGCTCCATCTGGCCTCCTGCAGAGGAGGAAGCTGCTCCTTGGACACTTGGGTCTGCAAGGGTCCTTTGCTTAGGGTTTTCTGCAGGAACCTACCCACCACCTCATGGGCTTTTAGGGGCAGGCTGCAAGCCTCCTGGTGTTGAAGCAAAGCCACGTGGGAAATTAGTGGAGATTGTCTCCCCTAGCTTACTCCTCCAAGCCTCCTCAGGAAGTAGGAGACTTTCTCGCCCATGGAGGTCAAAGGTAGGAAGAAGTCTTGTTTATGCTGTGCTTGGACAAGTCAGGCTGAGGCAATGGGGGAACTGACAGCTGAGAGCTAGCCCAGGATACCCAGACTGTACTTACACCACCCTGTCAGCAAAGCACATGAGCACTTTCTCACTGGCAGGCTCCCACTGAGCGCTCTACTGTTCCCCTCTCAGGAAAGAGCCTCTCAGATGGAGTTCTGTCCTGGTGGTTCTGTGTGTCTGCTGCATTCTTGCTGAGACATCAGACGAATGGCCTGGGTGGTCTCCTCCCTGCCCGTGAGCTCACATCAGCTTCACTAGAAGCTGGTGTGTGTGCACTCTCACTGAACCGAGGCATCCACTCCTTGGAACCCTTCACCTCCCCAGGGAGCTCTCTGGCCTTGCCTACCACTGAAGTGCCATCTCAGAGGTGCCAAGTGTGCCCTTGGATGCTCACAGCCTTTTTCTGCCACTGATGTCTTTTGGGTTTCACCCACCCTGCTGCGTCAGCCGTTAAAACCTGTTTATGCCAGCTGAGCTTGTCACTGGAACTGTGTAATGTAATTAGGTTTGGCGTAACTTTGTGAAACATGAGCCTGAAAAAAAAAAGAGGCTTGTTTCTAAGAAAACGAAGTTGAATCTTGGGATGACTCAGTCAAGACCAATCATCAAGTGGGACTGCTGTCAAGTTAGGTGTGGCTGAGGAAAAAGTCGAATATAGTGAAAAAATAAAAGTAAGTTGAAGCGATTTTGCAGCAAGATGAGTAGGAGGAGTCCACCCTTCTTTCAGAAACTCAAACTGAATCCAGGTGCTCTGGGCTGGTAGGTGAATCCTTATTCATCAAAAGGGTTGGGCCCTTCATGAACAGAGTGAGCAAATGGCTCACAGATATTGATATCAAATGAAAGTAAATATTCAGGCCGTCTGAGTATTTTGTAAATTTGTCAATTTTAAAAATCAGTGGGTACAAAGACCTTGTCTTGATGACTCATGACCCACCCTGCTGAGCCTCTGTTCATAGACAACTCCAATCAATAGCCAGTGGTCCTTCTCAGCTCCTCCTACCAACGCAGCCCCCTGCACTGAAGCTGGATCCTGGCCACTCTCCCCTAAACCACAGCCATTGTCCACTCCTGAGCAAAGCTTCCCATACCAGCTGTGGGGCTCCATGCCATTTAATGCCTTCACTGTGCTTAGCTGAGTGTATACCATCCCACACTGTGGGGCCTGGATCCCTTGCCCATGGACCAGGCAAAATTATTAACCTGATAGACATGGAAAAAGCCTATGGTAAAGATAGACACATTTAGGATTATCAGTGTTAAGACGGACTCCATGGGCTTCCAAGCTGACAGCATGAGAGAAACCATCCAGTGTGGCAGGGGCACGGTTAAGAGAAAGGATCTAGAATCAGAGTGTGGCAGCACACAGCAGAGGGGTTGGAGGGACATAGATGACATCCGAGTTCCTGGAAAATGGTGGTGGGGAAGCTGACTGGATGGCTTATAGAGAGGCCTCCGTGTCTGTGGGAAAGATCGGCAGAGCTCCTCTGTAGGTGATCTGCCCAACGGAAGCAACTGCAGTATGTCACTCATTGACGTGGCTCACACTGACTGCCCACAGAATGTACGCTCCAGAGCTGGCTACTTTATCACTGCCTTTGTGAAACTCATAGGATGAAGAAAATGCACAGCCTCACAAATTCACAATGGCCATCTCCATCTCCTGAGCACAGACATGAAGTTGCTCTGTGTTGAGCAGCGTACCATTCTACAAAGTTTCCTTTTAGGCTCACCACAGTGAACTTGTGTTGAGGAGAACTCATTTTTCCCATGGATGCAGAAACCCATCAAGTCATATCCATTTGCTCACAGGGTTAGGCCTGTCAAGCCTGTCCTTGTTCTTGACCTTGGCTACAGAGTTGCCCACTTTCTGGATTCTGACCACAGAGACAGTGTACTATGAAATAGAAACGTGACACTGGATTCAAATCTTTGCTCCTTTTTTTTTTGGAAGACTGTCTTAGTTAGAATTTTCCTGCTATGAACAAACACCATGACCAACACATTTCAGTGATTTCCTGTCACACACTAATATAAAGTAGTAAAGAGACCGCAATGTCAAAATTCAATCAATGTTGTAAATTTTAAAATCCTACAAATGAGAGGAAAGGAAGGAAGAATGAATGAGGAAAGCTACAGAAAACCAGGTATGTCAAAGCATTTCTGAAGAGGAAAAAGCAATTCACTGAACGAGAAATACCAGAAAGGTCTACAATAAAAGTGGCCTATATCTCTGCTGGAAGAATGCCCTGGGGCTCGTCAAGGTAAGTCAGCACAGAAAAAAAACCTCCTGTGAGTAGCTCTTACAAACCTTGTGCTTCTTATAGAAAATGTAAGCAAGTACATGAACAGCTCCCAGGAGAAGCTGCTCAGCTGCTCAGGTCTACTGAGTGGAGAAATGGGAATGCTGGGTCTTTTGTGTTGCTTTAGACAGTGACTTTTGATGTCCCCAAAAGGATGAGCCTTTCTTCCTCCTGTGCACGCCCAGAACCTTTAGGTCATAGGCTCCAAGAGGCATCTTATTCACTGGCCAGGGAATGTCTGCCTTCCCACATTTAGACAAAAAATGAGCTACACAGACGTGAACTTGCATCCTATATCAATGGGACAACCTCACAGCTAAGACACTTTGTTCCCTAGGGAGCTTTCTTTTCCTAGGATGTGCCATGTTTCTAGCTGAGAAGGGAGACAGGCCACCCACATTGTACAGAAGATGGATATGCTAATAAACACATCATCTAAACCATCCTGAAAGACGCCCCTGAGATTGCGCTGAGTAGCCCAGCATCCATGGCTAACAGGGAGACACAGCATCATTTGGTCTTCAATAAAAGGAGACACAGCCACACTGCTTTCTATGAAGACAATCTCGCTAGGGGATGCGGTCACCTGGCCGGGAGAGGTAAATGTCCTACCAAAGGGTCTGGTGGTAAAAGGCTTAGGTTAGTAATCCCTTTGAGAAGCAGAGGCTTTCCTACCATATCCCTTACAGCCAAAACTGTAGCCGTATATATGCAGATTTGGTGGCAGCTGCACCAGGCCCATCCGAGATGTTGCTTTCCTACTGAGCGTTTTCTTTCACCACAGATATGTAAGCGTGGTGGTACGATGATGTGATTCCCTCTGGTGCAGGGTTGTCTGACAGTCCACTTTGTGGTTTCTTGGATGTTCATACCTATGTAAATATGTTGACGGGATCTTTTCCAGGGTCTTGAGTACATTTCAAACGCTCTGTATCTAGTGCATCTGGACTGTGGGAGCCTGGAGCACAGCTGCTAAGTCCCTGAGGCTTGGGAACATGGCCAGTGGGAATACTTCAAGGACTTGGTTAGGCTCCTTCTCAAGTTCCACGTTAGAGCAGTGGTGACCGAGAAACCGCAAATTGCCTTAAATGCGATGAGTTTTCAGAGAGAAACTGAAGAAGCCGATTGGACATGCTTATTCTCAGACTCAGTCCCCTAGCCTCCGTCACAGTGTGTGAAATCAGCCCATGCCCTTCCTAAGCCTCCGTCTCAGTCCTCTGCATCAGAGTACACAGAGGGACAGCAAGAACATCCCAGTCACAGCACTCGTCCATAGTACCTTCAGGGAAGTTAGCTTGCTAAGAAAAAGCTGAGTATTGTTGTTCTTGTTTTATATAAATCTGAGAGCATCAGTGAATGCTGGACAGTCGGGTGTGGAGATGAGCACTGAGAAGTGACAGGCATCATCATCATCATCATCATCATCATCATCATCATCATCATCGCTGCTGCCACCACCACCAGCACCACCATGACCACCACCAGCACCACCACCACCACCACCAGCAGCAGCAGCACCACCATGACCACCACCACCACCACCACCACCACCACCACCACCACCACCACCAGCACCACCATGACCACCACCACCACCACCACCACCATCACCACCACCAGCACCAGCACCACCAGCACCATGTCTGCCTGAATGCTGCCATGCTCCTTGCCATGATGATAATGGACTAAACCTCTGAGACTGTAAGCCAGCCCTAACTAAATGATTTCTTTTATAAGAGTTGCTGTGGTCATGGTCTTTCTTCACAGCAATAGAACAGTGACTAAGATGTTGACTAAATACCTAAGTTATAGTTTCAGTATCACTCTTTGGAAGCATCCCCATCATGAAATGCTTCAGTATTGACATTACAAGTTTGTGAGTGTTTCATGTTGCAAATGTCATGTCATCTATTGTTCCTCAAGCACTTTTGGTAAAGGGGATCCTCCATTTTGCACTGAGCTCAGATGAGCTATCTGATCATGGTAGACTGTTATCTTAATTAGCAGAGTTTCACCAAAGTGGTTCACTCACTAAATGCTTTAACAAATTAACAAAATGTAGCTTGAATTTTTAACAAATGTTACTAATAATCATAAAATAAGTCACCAGGGAGGATATAGGAGGGTGAAATGGGGGATCAATATGATCATATTTTATAATATACGTATGAAATTCTCAAAAACAGGTTTGTAAAAAGTAAAAAAAAAAATCTGAATATGACCTTGGTTTTAAGATGAGGCAGGAAAGGTGGGGTATGAAACTAAACCAAACCAAACCAAACAAATAAAAAATCAACGAAGTGGATGGAAGACACAATAAACATACACACACATACAAAGGGACTTTACTAGTTGCCACAGGTCACAGGAACAGATTAAATTTATATATAAAAAGATGTCTTTTACTTGATCAAATCCAAATTCACCGCAGGAATGTGCAGTTATTTAAAAATAAAGAAGATTGGGGTGCAGAAGTTGGAACAAAGGCAGAAGACACAATGCTGACTCCACAGTATTCATGCCACATGAAACAGATTGGGAGACAGAAAGCAGTCTTAGAACAAGTGTGGTCCCTGTTTAACGACAGGACACTTCACTGTGAAACTATAACCCTACCGACATGGGGCAATTTTAAAGTCATTTTGAAGTACACTTAGGAGGAAGTATTAAGAAGTGGCCAGTTCTAGTGTGACACTTTAATACACAGGGCAGACAGAAATGAGGGCATAAGGGATTTAAATAAACACCCTAGAAACTCCATCCAATGGTCATGTAAACAGCTTTGTGCAGAACACAGCACAGGGACTAAGAACTTCCATTTCCTAGCTGTTAAAGATCCCCAAGTCCCCCAAAGATAAGACTTTAATTCTTTTTCTGACTGTATCATAAAAATACTTGAAAGAGAAATATTCACCTGGAAAGTTCAATTTACTTAGGAGTACAGAGACAGCTTTAAACAATTTCAAACTTAGAGAATAAAGTAAGGGCTCCAACTCTGCCTGACTCCTACAGTGGTTTAATGTTCTTCTCCTCAAAGTCCTAATTCTGATTATAGCTTCTAGCTAGTATCACATGCAAGGATCATGTGAAAACAGACACATGTTGGTGGTATCGTTGCCTCTCTGGGTGTCATGTATGTACGATGTACCTAAGTGTCTATCCGTTACCTTCCTACCTGTCATTTATCCATTATGTATCTACTTATATCTGCCTGTATATCTATAAATATATTCTGTATTTGTGAATTGGTTGTTTATCTAAAAATCTGTGTCTCAGATCTACATTCCATCTTTCATCGATCATTTATCTATCTATATGTCTATAAATTTATTGATCATTTATATACAAGTCATTCTAATCTATATATTTATTCACATCAGTTTTTATATCTTATAAAATATTTAAAACATGTGACATAGGTTGTATTAACAGGTGACAGTTACATCTAATATGGAAATTTTGGAGTCAGTCACACTGAGATCTCGAGACCAGAATAATAAAAATATGATGAGACATTTATACATGGCTTAAACTAAGGAATTTCTTAAGTTTCCTGAAAAGCAGAAATATTTTTAATACTCCAAGACATTGTTCAGCTTTTGTTCACACACACACACACACACACACACACACACACGCGCGTGCACACATGCACACATTCATATTTATATATCTCACATCAGTATATTTACATATGTCACTTCTGGTAGTGTTCATAGGGTCATAGTGAGGATATTGTTGATGGGTAGGGTGTATGTAGTGAATCTCTCACTCTTTTCAACTTTTATATGAGTCTAAAACTGCCAGAAAAGTTCATTAAATAAATAAATAAGATTACACAGAGAGCAGCAAAGTTAAAAAAAAAAAAAAAAGGAAAACTAAAATCTTACAGCACTTACAACATCAACTAGGGAGGCACCCCTGAAGGCAGATTTCTCTAGGTGTGCCATGTTTTACCTATATCCCAAAAGTTCTCCATCCTTTCTGCCACAATGTGGTCTCTCTGTTAGTGTTTCAGTGATTTAGCATGCAACTCAAATCTGCCTGGCTTTAACTAAGTCTGCTGAGCCACGTTTGCAGTCCGTCTCTCATCGGTGACATCCCAACCTGCTTCTCTATGCTCAGTCCCATCAGATGTAATGTGCTGATGTGAACCAGCATTGCTCCACTGGGGGTCGGGCAGGAAGGCATTGTCCTTCTCACTGTGGTGTCTATATTCTGGCCAGACTATACATTTATGTAGGTTTATTATTACCTGAACCAGCAGCTCTAGGCTTTAGCTGCCTAGCTAGATTAAACAAACAAACAAACAAACAAACAAACAAACAAAACAGTGACTGCAGAGAAGTGTGGGCATTGGATTTCTCTGACTAAACAAGGATGTGTTAGAACCTTTCCTCATGATACAGTGGTGGGGAAAGAATCACCTTTAGTGTGGTGCCACCTCAGGATGGTGGCTACTCAAGTAGCCTTGTTTTGCCTGAGGACCTCTGTCCCAGAAGGACAGCGTAGTACTTATGTCTCTATGGAAGGCCTCCTTCCAGTTCACTGCAGTATCTAAAGGCTACCACACTATACTCTGGCATACCTAAAGTCCAGCATACCATATGTGGGCATACTTATTTCTCACAAGAGAAAAAAAGCTTTTGAATAGAGATGTAGCCAAATATCCTCCCTTATCCAGGTTTGCCCTGTGGTATCACCAAAAAAAAA
>JADRCD010194656.1:0-24019 GCA_019843815.1 Montemys delectorum | reverse complement strand
AGAGAGAGAGAGAGAGAGAGAGAGAGAGAGAGAGAGAGAGAGAGAGAGAGAGAGAGAGAGAGAGAGAGAGACCGAAAGAGACTAGAGACACAAAGAATGAGAGCAAGACAGTTGTCTGATCAAGCTCCAAATACTTTACTTCGGGGATGGCAATGTAAGCACAAGCAGAGAAAGCTTCAAGGGAGGGGGGAGATCTTCAGTTCCTGGAACCAAGGGTCCCAATGTCCTCCACACCCACAAATATTCTGTTAGACTACACGTGTTCTCTCGGGGCTGTAAGTGTAAGCTAGTAATTTTTCACTAGGCCATGGTTCCCAGCAGATAAGGGAACTAGAACTGTAATATATAAATGATCAATAAGAAAAAAACAGCCAGGCTGTGGTGGCACATACCTTTAGTCTCAGCACTTGGGAGACAGGCAGGCAAATATTTGAGTCTGAGGCTAGCTTGGTCTACAGAGTTCCAGGAGAGCCAGGGCTGTTATGAAATATAACATAGTAAGGGGGTACCTGGCAAGCCTATGCTATACAATAGATTGAGTACAAGGGGGTTTGTTTGGGGGAAGGGAGGGGAGTGAGGACCTGAAGAAGGGTTAGAGGCAAACTAGTAGACATGTAGACATACAGACAGATAGGAGCAGACCCATGAGGGCAGAGAAGAGGATGGAACACAGAGGAGAACAGGATCAGTAAGGGAGAGACCAGCAGGGGGCACACGGGAAGGGAAAAAGAGAGAGGGAGGGAAAGAGAAAGATAGAGAAAACTGGGGTGGGGTGGGGTCCTTTTATCCAGTTGCACACACCTGCTGCACCTGGCAGCGGCAGGTGATGATATAAACAATTGCTAGGTCCCTGAGGGCAGGCCAGCAGAATTGCGTGTGTATGCTACTAAGGGCTACACAGAGGAACCTTGTCTCAAAACAAAACAAAAAACAACACAGAGAGAGAGAGAGAGAGACAGAGAGAAAAGGAAAACAAAAACACTGAGACATGTAAAAACAGTGAAAGGTCTTGAATAACTAGTCCTCAAAAAAGATGCATAAATGACTAATATATGTGGAAAGATAACATCATCCATATTTGGCAACAACAAATTCATGAGATACCATTTTGTAGTCTGTGTAATTTATTCGGAATGCTTATGCCCCTGTAACCTGACACTGTTTTATACAGAAGGCTTCGGACTCTATAACCTGACATACCGAAGCTCTGACTCCATGGAGCCACATTTGAGACACCAAGTTCTCTACCCTCTCTGTGTTGTCTGTCCTTGGCGTGCCAATCTGTCCATGTCTGTCAAAACTGACTGTTTAATGTTAAGTCCATGTTTTCGTTTTGTGGTTTGATTATTTGTTCTGTGTTTCATGTTCAAAAGAAAAAACGGTTAAAACTTTATCTGCTGGTAGTTCAGCCCTTGATTTAGTTTTAACTCTTCAAAAAAAGAAAAAAAGAAAAAATAAATAAAAACCAGTTTCAATTGGCCTTTGGAGCCCTATACCTGTAGTTAGGAGTCTAGCACAAGCCCTGCTAGGAGCTGATTGACTGTAAAAACGGCTCTTAAAGGGGCCAGCAACTTTTTGGCTTCTATGGTAAGGGAACTGATGGTTGATTTTCCTAGAAAAATCTCTGTGCTTGTGATTATTGGGTCCATCAGGTAACAAAGTGCTCCTTTCTTGAAATTACAACTAGAAAAATTAAGAATTTTGCCTCGTCTAAATAAATGTATGCCGCCACCTCATTTTTGTTTCTGATTGGTTTTAAAAGTAAAAATATGTTTTGCATGTCTCTGTTATAGATTATTGGCTTATAAGTTATTGGGTATGATTAAAAACTTGTAACATTGGTAATAGAAGGTTGGCTTAAATCTGGTAACTCTGGGTTAGAGTAATTCAGAACTATCACACGTGGCATGAGCCAACCCAAGGAAACAGGTCTCTAAGATATGTCTAAATTGGGTAATATTTTATGTAATTCTGTAAGACTCTGTGAGATCCTCAGAGAGTCTTAGCTTAGACACGCTACCCCACAAACCACAGATTGTCATAGATCGCTGCAATAACATGAGGTTTATTGATCCAACGTGCGTGGCCAATGCACATGGCCAATGCATGTGGGGCTGCTCATCCAAGTAGGAAGAGGGAACCAAGAACTCAGAAAGCACACATCTTTTATACTTTACAGAGGCAACAGGGCTAGTTGGCTTATTCTGATTGGTGCAGTATCAAACAAAGAATCTCTTCAGGCATTGATTGGCTTGCTCAAGGGGGCTGCTCTTGGCTACATTTGCCCCCTTACCTAACTCCTGTACCTGGAAGGACTCTGGAATGGGGCGAGCTGTACAGTCCTGAAATTTTTGTAAGTTCAGGGTGTTCTTGGACCCCAGTACAGGGAGGGGTAGAACATCTAATCTTGTTCTTACAGGTTATGTCCTGGTCAGCTTTTACTTCATCCCAGCCCACCTGACCTTTAAAAACTTTGTTTTTCTTATACAAGCACATGTCTCTACTATACATAATTTTGACTTATTGTTTCTTTCTCAAAAGTCTTGTTTTTAACCTTTATTTCTACATTCCCAGAACTCGGTTTCTATACTCTCAAAAAAACAAAAACAAAAACAAAAACAAAAACAAAACAAAACAAAAACTTGGTTTCTATATTCCCAGAACCTTGGTTCTGCAGCTTTGTTTTTTACTTTATTACTTCAGTTCTTATCCTAGAAAACAGACTTATAGAAGATAGGATTACAACAGTGTCTTTTTGAGGCACTGGAAGCTGCATTGTCTTGCGTTTCATGGGCAGAAATGGGCAGCCAAACTTTGTCACATGGAGGTGATTCATTTGGTGTTTTTGGAAAGACTGGATTGATTATTTATTGGAGGTTGAGTTTTGCTTTCCAAAGTTCTGGCCTGAGGATTTCTGAGTTCAAGGCCAGCCTGGTCTACAGAGTGAGTTCCAGGACAGCCAGGGCTACGCAGAGAAACCCTGTCTCGAAAACCACAAAAAACAAAATGAAACAAAACAAAACAAAAAACCCAAAGTTCTGGCGTGCTCTGGGCCACCATATTAGAATGATCCAGGCTTGCTGACTGCAACTTAAAAGTAGGGAGACACTTAAAAACTTTGTCATGTGAATGTAATGTTTTTGGTGTTGATTTTAAAAAGAATAGATTGTTTATACTGTTAAAATTGGGTGTTGCTTTCCAAAGTTATGATTATGCTCCAATATTGCAAAAGAAATTTAAAAATTATGGTGAAATTGCTGGTGTTCCATTGACTACAGTTTGCGTCGCAATCTTAGGATTCTTTTTTTTTTTTTTTTTTTTTTTTTTTTTTGTCTTTCTGAGTCAGGGTTCTGGAACTCACTCTGTAGACCAGGCTGGCCTCGAACTCAGAAATTCTCCTGCCTCTGCCTCCCAAGTGCTGGGATTAAAGGCATGGGCCACCACCGCCTGGTCACATTTTGTAATTAGGATGATTGTAAGAGTAATAATAGTTAAAAACCAATTGTGGCCAGTATGAGCCTGCTGCCCCTTTTAAAAACAAGCTTTATTGTATACAGTAGTAGAAGCAAAATTTAACCTACCAAGGTTGGGAAGGAGATCTCTGGGAATTTATTTGGTATCAGACTGTTTCAGGGAGATGGTACTACTAAAAACAGCTAGTAGAATCTTCAGAGATTCTCAAGAAGGGGTTCTTTTTGTTACATAATTGTCTTACAGACCATAGAATTGCTCCCCTTGAATTTGTCCTCACTGCAGGAGGTGTAATCTTTGGGCGATGACTCAGAAGGCATACTCAGATTAAGAAATACTTACATTTGAGTTAATGTGCACAGAGCAGCCTCAGGGAGGTTTGTGAGGCATTTCTTTTGCTTTACAGACCCTGCCTCGAGAAGTTTTTGTGGCCTCACCTCTCCTTGCCTCTGGGGAACTGTTTTAAGACAAAATAGCATTATCACAGATCTATCCAGGTGTTGTTCAAAATAAAATTCAAATTTAAGATTTATGAAAGGTCAATGAGGCTGTGGAATTTATAAAGGATTACAATCTGGCCTGCCTACTTCATATAAAATTATTGTGTACTTAGAAGGTTGTTTTTTCCTCTGCGTCCTGGTAATTGTAAAGGGTTTGCTTCTAGTGAGTTTGTAATCATTAGAAAGTTTTACCTTTAAAAATGGCTAATAGCCTTATATTATATAAGAAATTTTTGCTGGCGGTGGTGGCATACGCCTTTGATCCCAGCACTTGGGAGGTAGAGGCAGGCAGATTTCTGAGTTCGAGGCCAGCCTGGTCTACAGAGTGAGTTCCAGGACACCCAGGGCTACACAGAGAAACCCTGTCTCGGAAAAACCAAAAAAAAAAAAAAAATTTTTTTTGTCTCTGCTTCAGTACAAGAAGCTAGGACTTTGAATTTTTAAGTTTATGTTGTTTATTATCTAATCCCTCTAAAAAGAAATTTTACTGCCTTTGTTTTTACACAACAAGCTTTAAAAAATTTGGAGTAGTTGTTGCTCCAAAAAAGATTCAAAGACAATATCTTTTTCAATATTTGGGGCCTCCGTTATATGATAAACAAATGCAGCACAGAAAATTCAACTAAGAAAAGATAATTTGCTTGCTCTAAATGATTTTCAAAGGTTGTTAGGAGATATTAATTGGCTAAGACCTCATCTTAAGCTTACTACAGGAGAATTTAAACCTCTGTTTGATATTCTCAAGGGGGATGCAAATCCTAGTTCCCCTCAACAATTAACTGATGAGGGACGAATAGCTTTGCAGAAAATAGAGAAAGCTATTAGCCAACAGATACATTATATAGACTGATCAATTGTTGGCTGTTTGTATTATTGCTACTCACGAGCCCACAGCAGTCCTTTAGTAAAAGGGACCATGAATGTGGATTCATCTTTTCTCATCTTCAAGGAAAGTTTTAACATCCTATTATGAAGCTGTTGTGGTGTTAATAATTATAGGATAAAATCATGAAAGTCTTTTGGAAAGAATGTCTTAAAAAACTGATGAGACATCTATTCCTTGTTTCAAACAGCAATTAAATTGGTTATTGCAGAACATTGATTGATATTTGACCTATTACATAGCAAAATTTTTAGGCAAAATTTATAATATACTTCCTGTAAATTTGTGTATGCATCCCATAAAGAATATATCTGCAGCCCTTCTATGGGAGAGAAGTATATGTGATTAGATCACATTTATTCTTGTGAGTTTCCCTCTACTTCAGCACAAATAATTGAACTATGTGCTGTAGTCACTTTTTAAAGTGCTAAAATCAAGCTTTTAATTTGTATACTGATAGCCAATATAGATAGATAGATAGATAGATAGATAGATAGATAGATAGATAGCTCAGGGTTTACAATTGCTTGAAATTGTTCTTTTTAGATAATGGTAATTCTCAAATTTTGCAATTGTTTGTACATATACAACTCAAGGTAAGAGAAAGTACTGTTCCTTTAAAGGACTGTCTTTGGACATTTAAGAACTCATCCTAGACTGCCTGGACAAGACCCCTTAAGGCAATGCCACAGCAGATTTGTATCCCAGGCAGATTATAGGCCTTACACAAGAACAATTGACCATATAATCTCATTCTTTACATCATCAAAATAGTAATGACTTGAGATGATAATTTGGTATTTTTAGAGAATATTTCTGATTTAAAAAAATAAAAATAAAAAAATATGTACATGTGACTATTGATACCTTTTCAGGCTTTCTAGTTACAATTGCCTTAACAGAAAAAGCAACTAAAAATGTAATTGGTCATTGCCTACATTATTTTTCTATGCTTGGTGTTCCTAATCAGATTAAAACAGATAATGGAACTATTACAGTAAAACATTTGAGTTATTTTGTCAACAATTTAATGTTATCCATATTTCTGGGATTCCTTATAATTCGCAGGGACAAGAAATTGTTGAATGTGTGCATGGCACTCTGAAAAATTGTTTTTTGTTTCTTTTTTAATTTTGGTTTTTCAAGACAGGTTTCTCTGTATATTCTGGCAGTCCTGGAACTCACTCTGTAGACCAGGCTGGTCTCGAACTCAGAAATCCATCTACCTCCCAAGTGCTGGGATTAAAGAATTTCACCACCACTGCCGGCTGAAAAATTGGTTTTTAAAAAGCAAAAATGGAAGAGGTATATCCCCATGCACACTACTTAAATCATGCTTTTTATTTCAGCATCCTACAACTAGGCATATTCATGTAAAGGTAAGGTGGAAGGATCCACTTATTGCACATGACATGATCCTGATCAGGTGTTTAATATGGGGAAGAGGGCATGTTTGTGTTTATTCCACAGAAGGCTACAAGAGCTTGCTAGCTGCCAGAGTGATTGATATGACATGCTGACCTGTGAGCTTGCTAAGTGCCCTGACAGTGGTGACAGGAAAGCTGTATTAGGTGAAAAATGAAGATAGTTGGAAAAAGAGGGACCCTCCTGTGGATGATTCTCTTGTGCCAATGGAACCGATGAGCACTTGAATTGCTGACTGCTGGGAAGGGTGGCACCTGTTTATTTCTGAAGAAAGACTGCTGTTTTATGTAAATGAGCCCAGCCTAGTGGAGACAGTCCAACAGTTACACAAACTTAAATTGGAGTGCCAGAAAAAAACCCCAGTTTTTAGCCACTGCCGATAATTGGTGGAAGTCCTCCATGTTCACCCTCTTGATGCCCCTCCTTGGACCTTTAATAAGCATTTTATTGTTAGTAACTTTGGGGGCTTTCATTTTTAACAAAATTACTGATTTTATAAAACGGCAGATTGACTCCATGGCATCAAGACCCTTGCAAATCCATCATCACAGACTTGATTTGGCTGGTAAAGGGCTTGCCAAACCTAAGGTTGATAATTCTCCTTTAGGAACTACATAGGATTCAGACCTATGCATGCTGGTTCTGGAAAAAATGAATCCAGTATGGGCACCAGTGTGGTCTGCGAGGCTAAGCATGGCAGGGGAAGGTTCCACACAGGTCATCTCTGGATTCCCCGTGAGACAAACCTAGTTTGCAAGGAGGTTGGTATCTGTTTATTAACCTTATCCTAAGGAATTTCTAAGGTTCTTCCTCCCCTTCCCAAAAGATACCAAGAGCCATGACTGTGGGACGTAATGGTAATCCAACCCACGGGAGGAATCAGGTCAATGCTCCCCCTGATGGTTAATGCCCACTCGTCCAAAGATGAGATAACTAAATGATCACCTCGGTTCCTTAAGGCCTCAATTAAAATAATAAAAAGGGAGGATATGCAGGAAACCATGGCCTTAACCATGGCCTAGTGAAAAATTACTGTAAGCTTACACTTACAGCCCCGAGAGAACAGGTGTAGTCTAACAGAATATTTGCGGGTGTGGAGGACATTGTAATCCTTGGTTCCAGGAACTGAAGATTGCCACCAGCCCTCTCCTGCTGCAGGCTATTCCCCTCTCCCTTGTCACAGGATCTCCTCCCTCCCTGGAAGCTTTCTCCTGCTTGTGCTTACATTGCCACCCCTGAAGTAAAGTTTTTGTAGCTTGACCAGACAACTGTCTTGCTCTCATTCTTTATGCCTCTTGTCTCTTTTGGTCTCTCTCTCCCCTGCCCTAGGACCCTGTTGAATGCCCAGCAGGTTGGGGCACTTATCAGATATATAATTTGAAAAAAAATAAATTTTATAAAGAAACAATTTGGGGGGACTAGGGTATAGCTGGATATGTAGAATTCATGTCTGGCATGCATGAAGCTTTGTGTTTGACCACCAGCACTAAATAAATCAAATAGCATGACATTCAAATATAATCACAGCAGGATCCTTCTGCAGCAAACCTTTATTACCATGTGGCGAGGAGAGGGCGAGCCCTGGAAATGCACTGCTTATATACACCCTGGAGCGGCGTGTTCACCTCTGATTGGCTGTTTGCTCATTACCTCATGAGACCCCTCGGGATAGGCTGAGACTTGGCGCGCTCTGGCCCTAGGCACATGCGCAGACTACTTGTTACAGGGAGAAGACACCGGATGCTGGCGCCATCTTGTAATGGTGGCTGCCAGCTTGGGTGCGGCTCTCTACAGGCGTGCTCAGGAAGTGGGTATGCTCAGGCGGTGGGTGTGCTTAGGCGGCTTCTTCAAAGACAGTCAACAGAGAGCATCTGTCTTAGCTCCCAGGTGTTAGCCCCCAAGCAGAGACTGCTAGAAGTCCGATGGCTGAAGTGAAGGAGAAAGGTAACACTAGAGGGTCACTAGGAGTGATAGTGAGTGGAACTATTCCCTTTTCCACCCCTTGATTCCTGGACCCATGGATCCTGGCTATGGGGGAAACTGTACCATATATTGGACACTAATTCAAAGCATATACTGCCTTCTGAAGAACTCTGCCCCAGCCCTCCATGCTGTTGCCACCTAATTGGCGCTGAAGTTGTGTCCTCAAAAGGCCATTCCATCTTTCTATCAGAGCAGCAGCTTCAGGATGATGGGGAACATCGTAAGACCAGTGAATTCCATGATCATGGGCCCACTGTCGTACTTCTCTGGCTGTGAAGTGAGTTCCTTGGTCAGAAGCAATACTGTGTGGAATACCATGATGGTAGATAAGGCATTCAGTGAGTCCACGGATGGTGGTTTTGGCAGAAGCATTTCATGCAGGAAAGGCAAATCCATAACCAGAATACGTGTCTACTCCAGTAAGAACAAAATGTTGTCCTTTCCATGGAGGAAGTGGTCCAATGTAGTCAACCTGCCACCAGGTTGCTGGCTGGTCACCTCGAGGAATGGTGCCATATCTGGGGCTCAGTCTTGGTTTCTGTTGTTGGCAGATCTGGCATTCAGCAGTAGTTGTAGCCAGGTCAGCCTTGGTGAATGGAAGTCAGTGTTGTTGAGTCCAAGCATTGAAGTAACAAGGTGAAAAACAGAGTTCTGGTAATGTAGAAATAAAGTTTCACAGTAGAATAAGAGAGCCATATTCCAGCTCCTATAAGCAGCAGCTTCAAACACTGAAGAAGTTGTGTTCCAGGGATACCCAAGGACTTGACTGGGCAGGCCCAGCCGAGTAATGGGCCATCTGGTCCTCTTTTATAAGGGTTAAGGTTAACCAAATGCTCTGTTGACTCAGATTAGCACCACCCTTTGGAATTTCCCTATGCTCTGATCTGCACGTACTCTAGCTGATTCTTGAACTAGCAAATCATGTATAGCCACGCTGATTGCCCTGTACCCCCAGACCTTTTTCCTATATAAACCCCTAACTCCTGAGCCTAAGGGTCGATTCCTCTGTCTCCTGCGTGAGATACGGGTCGACCAGGAGCTCCAATCTTAAACTGCCTCATGTGTTTGCATCAAAATGGTCTCTCGTGTTTCCTTGGGTGCCCGTTCTCCTGAGACTCGAGTGGGGTCTCCCTATGGGAGTCTTTCATTTGGGGGCTCATCCAGGATACACGTGACACCTGGGAACCTTGAAGACTGCTTGGAGGTATGCTTGCGTGAATGTGGTGTGAGTGTGAGTGTGGCGCCGCTGAGTTTGCGTTCTGGTTTTGGTTTTCTGGCAGCTGCTGCTGTGGGCCTTGAGGACCCAGCGGCTGTGGAGGGAGACGTCCTAGGGGCCACAGGCTGCACCCCCTGGAAGAGGTTCCCAGGAAGATGAGAGTGCACCCCTGGAAGAGGTTCCCAGGGTAGATGGAAGTCAAGAGAGCCTGACTGTGGGTTTTCAGAATGAAGGAGACAGAGTTCTCCTTCTGCCAGGAACGTTCAGAGTTCTGGGTTCCAGGAACTTGGCTTAACTCAGAGCCTCAGGGCTCTGGTTCCTGAGACCAGCCCCTCCTGGCCGAACTACAATGAGGGCGGAACTAGGAATGAAGGTCAACTGGTTCACGAGACTCTCCACCCTGCCGACCACTAAATAAAGATTACGTTCTTAAAATGAATATGTTCCCCTCCCTAACTTACTGAATACCTTGGGTTAGAATTCCCCCTCACTCCCCCTAGTTTGTGGTTTTTCCCTTTAAATACCCCTTGTTCCTTGTACTCGGGGTTGAACTCCTCTGGCCTGCTAGGTCACGTGTTTGACCCCAGATCTGGCTTCCCCTGAATAAACCTCATGCTGTTGCATCAAGATCAATCTCTCATGAGTTATTGGGTGATCGTGTCATCCCGAGACTTGAGTGAGGGTCTCCCCAGCTCTGAGGGTCTTTAACCCACACACCCCCATCCCAAGTTATAGGATCCCATTCTTTGCCAACTAATGCCCTTACTTTAACCGCTGACAACCTCTGAGGCTGAGACTTGAATTTTCGTTGTAATTCAGCCAACCTTATAATAAGAGCTTCAGTTTGATTTTCTGCAACTTGAGCTCTATGGCTGCTGGAGAGAAGATTCTCTTCAAGGACACATTTAACAACTTTTAGATCGTTTACTTGTGTCTGGAGCCCTTCGATTTTATCACACAACTCCTTATTTTCCTTCATCATTTTTTCTCGAGATGCTAAGAGCAACCAACCAACAAAATCATTTTCCAATTTCTTCCCCATCTTGTAGAAAGCTTTGTACGCCGAATCCCCTAATTCATCAAGATAATCAAGGGCATTAGCTTCTAGAAGCACGTTACTCCATGAAAATGTGGCTGCAAGGGCCAGAGCTTACAGAGAGCTGACTGGAAAGTTCTCCCTACACAAGGCACAGCTGGAGGCAGCACTCAGCCCAGAGCTGAGATATACCATGGTACCTATACCACAAGACACTAGGGACTACTAGTGCCTGGGAGAGAGACTAGGCAGTGCTGGGGCCACTGCTGTCTGGAACACAACAGCTGAAACACATCAACTGTCTTTTCAACACTTTTCTCACAGGCACAGAGGACCATTCTGGACATCTTCAGATCAGCCCGTTGTGTTTCCAGCCCAGCCTACCTTGCCCTCATGCCCTGCTGCACCCTAGCACTCATTTCCCCACATTCTCACGTCTAGATGCAAGCCATGAATAGGAGCACCACTTCCCTGGATGCAAGCACTGTGGTGGCTGAAGCCTAAGATCAGTGGACATGCTGGTGGCTGCTGTCTCTGCCCATGTCTTGAGCCAGCTTCACTGTAAGAATGGAGATGGACTGCTGCCATTTTTCCAATAAGGACACACATGGGAGTCAGAGGACAGCATTGTTCAGGAGCACAGAATTTGTGCCTTTTTTCTTTTCTTTCCTTTTTTAAAAAAGATTTATTTATTGTTATATGTAAGTACACTGTAGCTGTCTTCAGACACACCAGAAGAGGGCATCATATCTCATTACAGATGGTTGTGAACGACCTTGTGGTTGTTGGAATGAACTCAGGACCTTCGGAAGAGTAGTCGGTGCTCTTACTCGCTGAGCCATCTCACCAGCCTGCTGCTTTTCTCTATAATCAACACCTCTCTCCCAATAGAAGAATCAGATTGTACAAGTTTCAAAAGAAACATCCACTGACTTTCTGCAAAGACTATCTTTAGCTGTAGATAGACCAATTTAGAACTCTTAGTGATTTTTAAAAATTACTAGGATATATTAACTGGCTACAGTCTTCATTTGGTTTGACTACTCAAAAGCCGAGTAATTTACTTGAAACTTTACAAGGTGACAAAGAATTAAATAGTCCAGGAAGATTATCAGCTGAAGCTGAAAATGAATTGTTTTGGGTAGAAAAAAAAAACCATTAAACTACAGAATGACCATATAGCTCCAAAGATGGCCTGTATTTTAGTTATCTTGCCTTCTACTGTGGAGAGCTTTTGGTACTGCTTATAAAAATTTGGCAAGTACTTGTCACTGGGCTCAAGGAAGCAGGTTTAGATAAGAATATTCACATTTTGGGCTAATGCAAGGATCAAGCTGAACACAGCCAAGGAATGTGTGAATTCCCTTTTGTCTTGGTAATCCTGAGAAGCCCCAGACCCGTGACTTGGGGACTTTGTTTATTGCTTTATTTGATTACTACCTGGTGTAATATCTTTGTTCATTTACTTGTTTAATCACTTTGTCTGTCCTGGAACTCACTCTGTAGACCAGGCTACCCTTGAACTCAGAAATCCACCTGCCTCTGAAACCCAAGCACTGGGATTAAAGGTATGCGCCACCACTGCCCGGTTAATCACTTTGTCTTTAATCTAAGAACTGACTCTATTCTTTGCTAGTACCTAGAATGGTATAAAAGCTGGCTGGGAAAAATAAAAGCTGCTTTAGCCTCAGAACTGGCTGGAGTCATGTTATAATGTTTGTCTAATTGTCTTTTTCTTTTTTTAGAAGATTTTTTTATTTTATGTATATGAGTACACTGTAGTATACAGATGGTTGTGAGCCTTCCTGTGGTTGATGGGAATTGAATTTAGGACCTCTGCTCACTCCAGTTGGCCCTGCTTACTCCAGCCCATAAGTACACTGTAGCTGTCTTCAGATACACCAGAAGAGATCATCATATCTCTTCTTCTTCCTCTTCCTCTTCTTCCTCTTCTTCTTCTTTTCTTCTTCTTCTTCTTCCCCCTCCTCTTCCTCCTCCTCCTCCTCTTCTTCTTCTTCACACTTTTTTTTTTTAAGATTTACGTATTTATTTTATATGAGTACACTATAGCTGTCTTTAGACACACCAGAAAGAGGGCATCAGATTTCCTTACTGGTGGTTGTGAGCCACCATGTGTTTGCTGGGATTTGAACTCAGGATCTTCAGAAGAGCAGTCTGTGATCTTACCCACTGAGCCATCTCAACAACCTGTGACTGACTCTCAATATACAGAAAGAGTTGTTTTGCATCTAGAAACTGCAGAACTTATTCAGGATGTTTCCAAATTGACTTTATTGGTTTTTGTTTGTTTGTTGTTTTGTTTTTTTCAAGACAGGCTTTCTCTGTATAGCCCTGGCTGTCCTAGAACTCACCCTGTAGACCAGGCTGGCCTCGAACTCAGAAAGCCGCTTACCTCTGCCTCCCAAGTGCTGGGATTAAAGGTGTGTGTCACCACTGCCCAGTTGACTTCACTGTTTATTCAACTACAATAAGTAAGCGAAAATAGAAATCATCCCATGCTGTCTGCCAGGCCATCTAGCACAAGATAATGGTGAAATTGATCAGCTATTGATAGAAAATGTGCTAGAGGAAAAAAATTTATAAAATCCACCATGTTGACAGCAAAAGTTTAAAGAAAGAATTTCTACCACTTGGCAACAAGCCAAGGAGATTATAAAAAAATTTCCTACTTGTTATTTTTATATTATCAAACTTCATTACCTGCAGGAAGTAACCTTAAGGGTACCCATAGAAATAAATTTTGGCAAAGAGATGTATTCCATTTTTACAGAGTTAGCTAAACTGAAATATGTGCACTATATTACTGACACATATTCAGGACTTCAATAGGCTTTAACGTCTGTAAAGGCAGAATCTGTAATTGCACATTTATTAGAAGTTACTGCCATTATGGGAATATCTGTACAAATTGAGAATGACAATGCTCTAGCATACATCTCTAATAAAACGAAGCAATTTTTTTTTACATGTTATAGTATAAAACATGTAACAGATATACCACACAATCCCACGGGACAAGAAATTGTGGAAAGACCCAACTGTATTTTTAAAAATGCTTAACAGCAGTGGTGGCACACACCTTTAATCCCAGCACTTGAGAGGCAGAGGCAGAAGGATTTCTGAGTTCAAGGCTAGCCTGGTCTACAGAGTGAGTTCCAGGACAGCCAGGGCTATACAGAGAAACCTTGTCTCTAAAAACAAATTAAAAAAAAAGAAAAGAAAAAAGAAAAAAAAAGAAATATCATATAGAAATAACAAAATAAAAGGGTAGATAAATAAATCTACTCTTAAACCAAAGAACATTTTATAGCCAATAATGAAACATTGGTATAGACCTTTGTATATTGTTACATATTAAAATCATATTTTATTATGTTGGTATAGATCTTTGAATATTGTTGCAAATTTGAGACTATATTTTCTTACATTGGTACAGATCTTTGTATAGTGATATAAAATTTGAGGTTATTTTTGTTACCATATGCTGTTTATTATGTTTCAACTCTTGTATAAGGTATTGAATCTGAGTAATTCATTTGTAGGTGTAATATAAAGTTCTCGATTCTTTTAAGGTTGTCATTACAAACTGTTTAGGATAATTAAGAAATACAAGTTAATAGACATTCAAGCTCATGGTCATATTAGATCTGAGACTAGCTTATTACAATAAAAATGCTTCCTAGGTTGAATAGATAGTAAATAACTAAAAACAAGCTTGCTTATTTACTCTTATATTTTTGGTTGTGAGCCTAGCCTTTAATGGCTGAGCCATCTCTCCAGCCCAAGCTTGCCTATTTACATATGCTATAATTATATAGATGGCCTTCAAAAACCTCAGAGACTTACAGATTACAGTATTTAAAGATGTTATTAACCCAAGGCCCTTTTTTACATTGAGATATGTTAGTACCTGGCAATACTCCATTTTTACTTGAAACAAGATATAAGCATCAAAGAACCTCCATATGGAGTTGCTTCATTGGTGGCAAGCTGCCACTGCTCTAAAACTGTCACGACAGACAAAATACTGTTCAGAATGGACAAATATGACACAAAATAGTTGACTGATGAACTCTGCTAAGACCAGGTTAAGAAGCTCTTCATAAATCCTGCTTCACAAAAGGTTTGTCAGACAGCCAGAAGGCTGAAGATAGATGCTCCAATGTTTTAGGGACATTTCTGGGGTACTGTTCAGCCAGCTATCTCTCTTATTCTATAATTTTGGAAGCTGCCTTACTGCACTTTGTGCATACTTAGGTAATATTTATTCCATCTCAAGTCTCTGATGGAATTAAAGACTAGACAATTGGGTTGGCGAGATGGCTCAGACTGCTCTTCTGAAGGTCCTGAGTTCGGATCCCAGCAACCACATGGTGGCTTACAACCACTCATAATGAGATCTGACTCCCTCTTCTAGAGTGTCTGAAGACAGCAATAGTGAATTACGCCGGAGCAAGCGGGCCAGAGTGAGCGGGGCTGGCAGAGGTCCTGAGTTCAATTCCCAGCAGCCACATGATGGCTCATGGCCATCTGTACAGCTACAGTGTACTCATACACATAAAATAAATAAAATAAATCTTAAAAAAAAAGACTAGACAATTATAGTCTCACCATTAAGCTTAAGTTATTTAAGTCTAGAAGAAGTTTTTAGGTCTGAGATGTTTTTGGATTACTAATACAAGTTATGATAGAAAAAAGATTTAGATTCAGGACTCTGAACTCACCAAGAGAGGATAGATAACAGAATACTTTATCCAAATTTGTCAAATACAAACAGGCTAGACATTATGAACATAACTCCTACTTATATTTTCATAATTGTTTCATATTTGTTCATACTGTATGTCATTTATTCTGTAAGACAAAGAGCCTTTTTATTTAGACAAAAAGAGAGAAATGTTGGGGGTTGATCTGGTGCTGCTTGTATTCATATGCTAAATTCTGTACCCCAATATCTGGTTTTCCCAAGACGAGGAAATTTTCATTACACAAGCCATTGTTGAGAAAAATTTACTCCCCAATTCAAAACTGTGGTTAAATAAAACTGGCAACAACCAATTTTTTGGGAGAGTAGAGAGAGGTGGAATTTGAGTTATTGGGCTTGGGGTCATAGGTAGTGTAATGGTTTGCAGGGAGTGACACTATAAGAAGGTATGGCCTTGTTGGAGGAAGTGTGTCACTGTGGGGGTGGGCGTGGTGACCTTCCTCCTAGCTGCCTCAGGATGCCCAGTCTGTTCCTGGCTTCCTTCCGATTAAGATGTAGAACTCTCAGCTCCTCTTGCACCATGCCTGCCTGGATGCTGCCATGTTCCTGCCTTGATGACAATGGACTGAACCTCTGAACCTGTAAGCCAGCCCCAATTAAACGTTGTCATTTATAAGACTTGCTTTGGTCATGGTGTCTGCTCACAGCCGTAAACCCTAGCTAAGACAGGTAGGGACCACAAGGGAGGAAGAGAGAGGAAAGAGAGAGAGAGAGAAAGAACATGGAGGAGGAAGAGGAGACAGAGAGAAGAGGTCTTCATTAGTCATGATGGACCAGCAGCATGTGCCTGAGGAAAATGCTCCCCCAGGACACTAGTCGGCTGGAACCGAAGTAACCCAGGAACATTCAAACAGCATGTATCTGGGGGAGCACAGTTGAGGAAACATCCAGTCTAGGGTTAGAGAATTAGGGATAATTCCCCAGGAATCATGCAGAGTCTAATAAATATATCATAGTTTGAGTCTCATTTATTTGAAGCTAGACAGGGATAAGCATAATTCATATTAGTTTACAGCTGACCATAATATATTTTATGGTATATTCCAGGAACTGTCTGATTATAAACCCACAGCATGGACTTTTCTTGTGATCTTAAAAATAACTACAAAAGTCCACTTTTTGTATTCACCTTCTCACTTGCTATATAAAAGGGTTTTCCTGCTTTTAGTCTTGACTGCTTTTCTCCTACTTGTAGAAGACTGGAAGTTTGGCCTAAATTTTACCTTGCAACATTTTGGTGGTTAATTTTGAATTTTGACACCATAACAATGTAAGCCAAACAAACGCTTTCCACTACAGTTTGCTTTTAGCCATGATCTTTATCACAATAGCCCTAACCAGGTCAGGCACTAATAATACTAAATGGTTTGATTTACAATAATGACATTAAACCTATAGATATACATATGCATATTCTACATAGCAGGACATTCCAAGATCAGAAATGACTGCAGATTCAAAGAGAAGTAGAAACCCTTTTATTAGGAGGTCTTATTTTGCCTGTCTGGCTCTAAGTCAGATTAAATAAACAAAAGTAAAAAATAAAACAGGGTCTGTAGTGTAGGAAGGAGTAGGGAAGTATAAATTACATAGGTGAAGCTGGGTGATACTTCATGTCTCCTTGAAATAAGATTCCCACAGCTGAAACTTTTAAATGTGGAACAAGGAAAATTGCTTCTATGAAATTGGTGTAATGCCTTAGTTATATCCCTGTAAAATGCAGAAAGAGGGTTGGTTCATTCTCCTCTGCTTGTTATAAAATGCATTAATTATTTTGAGGGCTTTGCCAAATTCTTCCAAGTTTAGTTGCTTTGTTTGGTGCATAATACAGGAATTTTGTTGTTGTTGCTGTTTCTTGTTTTTTTGTTTGTTTGTTCGTTTTTTGTTTGTGCTCATATCTCAGGAACTAAATATTACTTAGCTTTTTCTGCTTATAACTATTCTTTTCATCATCTTGTAGATATTTTTGAAGACAGTCTTAATCTATATGTATATGTGTGTATATATACATAGAAATATGCATATACATTGTATATTACATATTATACATATATATCACATACATATACACATACAAATACACATACATATGCATATGCACACATACATCTAGTTCCCTTGTACGTTTTTATTTATTTGAGGCAGGGTTTCCTTGTGTAACTCTGGCTGTCGTGTAATTTGTTCTGTCGACCAGGCTTTTCTTAAAGTTAGCGATCTGCCGAGTGCTGGGATTCAAAGGAATGTACCACCATGCTTGTCACTATGTCTTATGAATTTTTAAGTCTGGCTCTTGCTATAAACCATCCTAGTTTTAACTCATTAATACCCTGCCTCAGACTCCTGAATGCTGGGATTACGTGTATTGTCTTAGTTTGGGTTTTATTGCTGTGAAGAGACACTATGACTGCAGCAAATCTTATAAAGGAAAACATTTCATAGAAGTTGGCTTACAGTTCCAAAGGTTAATCCGTTATCATCATGGTGGGAAGCATGGCAGTGTGCAGGCACACATGGTGCCAGAGAAGCCAAGACTTTTAATCTTGCCAGGCAGTGATGATACATGCCTTTAATCCCAGTACTTGGGAAGCAGAGGCAGGTGGATTTCTGAGTTCAAGGCCAGCCTGGTCTACAGAGTGAGTTCCAGGACAGCCAAGGTTATACAGAGAAACCCTGTCTCAAAAAAAAAAAAAAAAAAAAGTTCTAATCTTGATCCTTAGACAGCAGAAAGAGACTGTGTGCTACATAGGCATAGCTTACATAAATGAGACCTCAAAGCCTACCTCCACAGTGACACACAGGCCACCCTTCTTTTTTTTTTTATCGAGACAGGGTTTCTCTATGTAGCCCTGGCTGTCCTGGAACTCACTCTGTAGACCAGGCTAGCCTCAAACTCAGAAATCCACCTGCCTCTGCCTCCCAAGTGCTGGGATTAAAGGCTTGTGCCACCACCGCCCGGCCAAGGCCACCCTCCTAATAGTATCATTCCTTATGAGCCAAACATTCAAGTACTTGAGTTACACCTATTCAAACCATCATAGATATGTGCTAGCTCATCTTTCTCAAGACCTTGATCTCATATGTTCTATAAAGTCTGTGATTCTTGTTCCTCATTAGATAGTGTAGAATTGTAATTCTTACAGCAGTAACCTTTGCTTTGGAAATATTTGTTTTATACCTTTCTGCTTTGCTTCCAAAGCTTTTTGTGTGGTCAATACCTTCTATTTTATGTGTCAAAGTATGTTGTCATCTCAACAACATTTTAAAAGGTAGTTAAACTCAACATATATAGAACAAACAGTAAAACCGGTTATTATTGGCATCTGGCCAAAATTTATTGTAAATATCCATTGGGTATTTCAAAATGCAAAAGAAGAAAATTGTGACTTAGAATCTTGGGCCAAGGATTAATCTTCATTTGCATATGCTAGACAGAAGGACCAGTTTGCATAAGTTGTCTTCTGACATCCGTATACCCAAAGTAACGTGCACGCAACACTTGCACATCTCACACAATGGTTACTTCTGTGTGACATACACACATATAGAAGCCCACATGAAAAATAAATAAAATATAATAAATAAGTAAAACATACCAAGGGACCACTGACTTGTATTGAAATGCATTTATTCTGGTGAGGCTTGAAAAGCTTTACAAGAGGAGACCAATTCGTTGCTGAGCAGGATGTGTATATGATCTGGCATCTCTGCTTCTGCACATCAAATGCTTCTGTCATATCCCTCCAGCACTGTGAGAGATAGCTAATATGAGCCCTACACATTTCTGAACACACATGTTAGAATAAGACACATGCCCTTTGACTCTTGACTCTTTCTGTACAGTTGTCAGCTGGGCTAGTCTAATCTCAGATCATAAGTTCTGATGCAGAATTCACAAGGCTTTTCAAGTTTCCTATGTATTCCCTTGGGGTTTATCAACAGAAACCTGGGGCAGCTGTACTACATTGGAAAGATAACAGATTCTATTTTTCTTATCCCTGTTCTACAGGAAAGATAACAGATTCTATTTTTCTTACCCCTGTTCTACACAACTTGTCTCCCTTTTGTTTCTTCCTCTAAGAACAATCTACCTTAGCTGGGAGGTGGTGACTCAGGTCTTTAATCCCAGCACTCAGGAGGCAAAGGCAGGCATATCTCTGTGTGTTTGAGGTCAGCTTGGTCTACAGAGCTAGTTTCAGATATTCAAGACTACACAGAAAAATCCTGTCTAAAAAAACAAAACAGAAAACAAAAGCAAAAACAAGCAAACAAAAACCAATCTACTTGAAGAAACTTTATTAGCACCATCCTATCTGAAGGATTTTGGAGAATTTGATAAGGAATACAGACCTACTTTTGTTTTCCATGTTATAACATTCATGCTTAATAAATATCCTATTCTGGATGGAGTAACTACAGGGAACCAGGTGCTCAGAGAACAACTTCAGAAGAAAGAAATGAGAATGTTGCTAAAGTGTTAAGAAAGCAACAGAGGGTTATTTTTGAGCATGACTTCAGGTTCTTTTTTCCTCTCCTACATCATTGTACAAAGTTGTATGATCTGCATCAGGCCTGATAACTTTCAAAACTCTACACTCACCAACAAGTTGGTCAACTTTGGCTTATTCATCTAAAGCAGTGAATATGATCTTGAGATGTAAATGTAACTCTTATTATCATTTAGAAGACTTACTGTTGAATAAGCTCATCCTTTCTAGTTCTTTCTGAACTCTAGCTGGCTGGGTTCAATTCAGCTGTTCTGGCTCAAACTCCTTTCAAAGCTGACTGATGTAAACTAGCTTCTCTTAGCATCTCACTGAATTGCTCTGCTTGGCCTCAAATTAATTCAATTTGTTCTAGTCTTTGTCTCCTTCTTATTCTCTGGTTTCAACTTCCACTGCTGGTCTCCACTGAATTGCACAAACTCATGAATGAACTCAATACCATTGCACTGCTTCCTGAACTGACTGAACAGAACTGTTGCAGGAAATATTAAAAAAGATCACTCCACAAACTCTCTTGGGTACTGGCTGGCCACAACACTATGTCCCGGCGGGGACCTGCTATTTTCTCCCAGCTAGCAAGATCATCTTACTTACATGCAACACCCCACACACCCAACAATCAGTCATCTATCGCCTAGTTAATGGTAGAAACATGACTCTTAAGGCTTAATTATGGAGTCAGGTTTATATATCAATAAGATCACAATTTTCAAGATGTCAATACAATAATTTCAGAGCCAAATAATAAAGACAATGTTTTAACCCAATTATTCTAACCTTGTGAAAACCTTAACTACTTGTGGCCGTTTAAAACCACATCTGTTTCCATGTTGATTTCTCTCTGCTTCCCTGACCTCCAACCTCCCTCACTCCTCAACTTCTAGCCCCGCCTTCCTATTCCTGTCCAATCACAGGCCTGTCACTGCCCTAATGTGATTAGATGGAAAAGTTACTGCAACACAGAATTTGACCATATTCTACTTTGTTTTTTGTTTTGTTTTGTTTTTTCGAGACAGGGTTTCTCTGTGTAGCCCTGGCTGTCCTGGAACTCACTCTGTAGACCAGGCTGGCCTCAAATTAAGAAATCCACCTGCCTCTGCCTCCTAAATGCTGGGATTAAAGGCATGCACCACCACTGCCCTGCTAAATGTCATTTTCAAACATGGCTGCTTCCTTCTACAAACTAATCTTTAGGGATTAAAGGTATGTGGTAAGATCATGTCTGTATTCCAGCCAGATCATACTGTAATCCAGCACTTATCTGCATTTGGGGTGGATCATATAGACCTAGAAGGTCTTTGGATATGATCTCTGTCAAAGCAGCCATGTTGCTGGATTTAAAAAGCTAGATGAGGGCTGGAGAGATGGCTCAGCAGTTAAGAGCACTGACTGCTCTTTCAGAGGTCCTGAGTTCAACCACATGGTGGCTCACAACCATCTGTAATGAGATCTGATGGCCTCTTCTAGTGTGTCAGAAGACAGTTACAGTGTACTTAGATATAATAATAAAATAAATCTTAAAAAAAAAGCTAGATGAATTAGTAATATAATATATTATGAAAAAAATTTCCTAGCAGTAAGTTCCTAGGTTTATACCCTCACCTTCTTTCCTTTTTCCATTTTTTTTTTCTTAATTTTAGCTGATGGTTATGGCACACACCTTTAATCCTAACACTTAAGATGCAGAGACAGGCAGATCTCTATGAGTTCAAGGTCAGCCTGGTCTACAGAGTGAGTTCCAGGAAAGTCAGGGCTATGCAGAAAAACCCTGTCTCAAAAGAATTCTTTTTAAATTTTAATGTATGTGTATGTATGTATACCTACCTTTTTGGATGTTCTCCATGTATATGCAGGAGCCTGTGGAGGCCATAAAAGGGTGCTTAGAACTTATGGAGCAGGAATTACAAGTTGTGAAATGCCTGTTGTGGTGATAGGTATTGAACCTAGGTCCTGTGAAGGAATAACAAGTACTCTTGACCACTGAGATCTCTCCAGCTCTTCCCTTCCCTTTCCCCTTTCCCTTTCCCCTTCCTCCTCCTCCTCTTCCTCCTCCTCCTCCTCCTTATTTTTGTGCCAAAGATTAAATACAGGAGCCCCTGCATGTGAACACATAGTATGACTTTTTAAAAATAAGTATATATATATTCTTTCTTGCTTGCTTCCTTTCTTTCATTCTTTTTTCTTCTCTCTGTCTCTCTGTGTCTCTCTCTGTCTGTTTCTCTCTCTTTCTCTGTGTATGTATGTGTGTGTGTGTGTGTGTGTGTGTGTGTGTGTGTGTGTGTATCTGTGTCTGTGCATACATGGTGCATATGTGGAGGTTGGAGGACAAATTTTGGAAGTCAGTTCTCTTCTACTGTCCTAGTTAGGGTTTCTATTCCTGCACAAACATCATGACCAAGAAGCAAGTTGGGGAGGAAAGGGTTTATTCAGCTTACTTCCACATTGCTGTTCATCACCAGAGGAAGTCAGGACTGGAACTCAAGCAGGTCAGGAAGCAGGAGCTGATGCAGAGGCCATGGAGGGATGTTCCTTACTGCCTTGCTCAGCCTGCTCTCTTATAGAACCCAAGACTTCCAGCCCAGGGATGGCACCACCCACAAGGGGCCCTACCCCCTTGATCACTAATTGAGAAAATGCCCCACAGCTGGATCTCATGGAGGCACTTCCCCAACTGAAGCTCCCTTCTCTGTAATAACTCTAGTTTGTGTCAAGTTGACACACAAAACCAGCAGTACACTACCATGTGGTTTCCAGGGATTGAACTCATGTTGGAAGGGCTGGCCGAAAGAGCTTTAATCTGATGAACCATATCATTGGTTCTACATCAGTGATTTTTTTTTCTTTTTTAGAATATAAATTGCTCCAAGCTGGGCATGGTAGCACAGGCCTGAGATCTAGCCACTTAGAAAGAAAGAGAGCAAGTACAAGCTTGTCTGTGCCAACTAAATGAGATTTTCCCCCCCTCTCCCTCCCTCCCTCCCTCCCTCCCACTCTTTCTCTTTCTCTCTTTCTTAAAAGAAAGAAAAGCCAGGCATGGTAATCACACGCCTGTAATCTTATTACTCCAAAGACAAGCAGCATTACAAGTTCTAGGCCAGCCTGCAATACTGTGACTCAAAGCTGAACCAAACCAAACCCAACCCAACCCAAACAACCGAGTACCAAGGGCACTTGGATTGTAAGTCAATGGTGGAACATTTGCTTAAGCATCCCAAGGCCCTGGGTTCAGTCTTCTACAACACACACATGAGTTTGTGAAGCAAAGTCTACTCGTACAATCTATATGAATTTGGGAGACCCGAAGAGCTCATATATAAATGTGATTATTAGAAGTGACTTAGAAATGAGTGTCAGACTCTGTTTTGTTTTTATCATAGAAGGAACCAATCAAGGAATAATAAGAGGCCATTTCTCCATCCCCAACCTGATCAGACCAGATGCTTTGTTAATTATAGGTTTATTCATTGGGGGGTAAGTTTATATGACAATAAATGAGACTCTGCCACAAAAAAAAAAAAAAAAAAAAAAAAAATGCCATGTCCTCACTCTGAAACACACCGAGTAGCACTGGACTTTCTTTTTCGTGGCTATAGTTAATGGTCTAGTCTGTCATCTATGAAATGCTATGTGTGGGAAATTACAAGGTAGAAGTATCAACTGATGTAATGGTAATGTAGCCATTAAAACACAAGAAAGCTGATGCCTGATGTTCCCACCAATTATGTAAATATAGAGGAGTATTTTAACTTGGCAGATGTTGGGTTTTTTTTGTTTGTTTGTTTTTGTGTTTTGTTTTGTTTTTAAGATTTATTGTATTTGTGTGTGTGGATGGGAGCAGGGAAGATGCAGGCGCTGAAGGAATGGGAAGGATTTTTGGGATGAGACAGGACCAGAGTTTTGACCAACCAGAGCAGGTAATCAAAAAGAATACTACAATCCTCAAAGGACAGTTCCAAATGTGGGGAGCAGCTCTCAGGGTCTGCTTTTTATGATTCCACAAGAAAGTCCTGGCACCTTACCCAGCCCGCTAACGCTATTCTAGTTTGTTGTTTTTCAACAGATTTAAGCTACCTGCCCAGATCTTGTTGAGGGCTCAGGAACCAATCCTGATGCTACCGCCACCATGGGGTGTGTCTGTGAGAGCTGCCCATCAACTGGGAGCTGGCTGGCTGCCTGAAGGAACTGAGATGCAAAATTCTGTTTGCTTCTCAATTACG
>JADRCD010194655.1:0-12162 GCA_019843815.1 Montemys delectorum | reverse complement strand
TAAAGGGGAAAGGAAAGGTTATAGTTCTCAAGGCACAGTCAGTCACTGACTACCCAGCATTTCTGTAGTCAGCCAAGCTAAAAGTCGTCATCATTTGGACGGATCGTCCTTCCTGCCCCTGAAAGCCCTTTGGCTTTCTGGACCATAGTCAACAACCCACCACCTGCCTCGGTATCCAGTTATGACCAGGACTAAGAGACCAGGTGCTCCCCTTATGCCCCGCCCAGGCTCTACACAGTCCAGCAACATGCCATGCTGCACCCCCGACCCCAGATTTTTTTTCCGAAAGCAGACAATGTGGTATTGTGATTAGATATAAACTGAAAGTGTATTTTCTGCCCTTCAGTAATTACACTGCCTTATGGTAGCATTATTCAGAGTGAAGCCTTATTATATTGCAGAATGAAATTCTGTATAATTTTCTTCTCCTCCAATGCACAAATGGAAATCATATTTTGGTCTGAGTTGGGAAGAAAGGCTCAGTTATCACTTGTGAGCGTGGTGTTATTTTCCCTAGAATTAAAAAATCCATCTGGGTGTCCGACCTCGCTCACCCTGCCGCCTCTCCATTCAGCCTTTTGTATGCAGATGAACCTTATCAATTTCCACCGCCTCAAAAGCCCGCACCCAGCTTGGTGCCTCCCCCTGGTCCGCGCGGCTTTAATGGAAATGCATGAGGCTTTTTTTTTTCTTTGATGTCTATGCAATATACGCATGTGGATAAAAACCTGTGCTTTTATTTGGGGGGAGGGGGAAGGGCCCTCAAATCAAAGTTAAAGTCCCTACCCTATCGCGCCTCCCTGACGATTAGCGGAGGAGAGAAAGGACCAGCAAATCCAACACAGAAGCTGTGAAACTGGGGTTATTCAGATTATTGACTAACAAATAAAGGGGCATAGGATGTCACATTTGTATTCTAAGGGTTTTCATCCCGCCGCAGGCCTCATCAACAACTTACTGAAGTGCCACTAAATCCCCTGTGTTAACACGCAGGGCTGCGGGGCTGCGTGTGATTAATCCATTAATTGCAGCTCCCTCAGGCCTGGCGCGCGCTGTGTCAATAATTCACTTAAGGCCAGTTGGTCCTGGAATTATTCTAGAGTCTAGTGCAAACAACTGGCAAATAACATCACTTGGCTATTTAACCCAAGTCCCACTGCTGTTTTCCCAGGCTATTAGCAACTTTGTCAAATGAATGATTCATCTGCTTGGTAACAAAGCCTGGCTGGGGAATTGCTGGACACTGCCAAGACCTACAAGAGCAGAGCGCAGCGGCCCCTGAAACCGTGTACCGATTATGGTGGGAAACAAAACAAAACAAATCAAATAGGCCTGTTGTCGACACCACCCTCCTCTGTACACCCGGGAAGCGGTTCAGGATGGGAGGGTGAAGGGTGAGAGGCACAAAAACAACAAATAAACAAACGGGATTTTCCTTGGCTCTAAGTGCTGTCAAACTTTTTAAACTTCTGACACATGAGCTGATGGAGGTTGTATATTGAGATTCACAATGCAGCTTGCATGAATGAGATTCCCAAGGAGGAACTAGCAGCCAAATGGAGCTGGGCTTTGCTCCTCCAAGGATAAAGGCATTTGTCCTGTTTACCGAACAGCAAAGTTATAAGGGTTTTAAAGTAATGATAAATATGTAAATGTTTTTGAAAACTGGCAAGGGCCCATCGAAATGAGGCTCTAGGGTTTTTAATTAATTAATATGCATAACTGTGGTGGATCTGGTTTTCGGAGCACTTCAAATTTCTCAGAATGTGCGCACAAGAATGAGTGTTTGTGAAGAAAGAATTCAAACTTACAAAGAATAACTACATTTTTAAGATTGAAGGAAAGAAAACAGTACCCTGGGCTAAACTGTACCTGCTGCAGGCCTCTATCCCACTTCTGCTTAAACAGAATCCCAGGGGATTCAATGGCTCTCTAGGTGCCTCTATCTTGATGGCGACTTTCCCCAAGGGGAGTCAGGACCTTTGTCAGAACCTTTGGCCCAGGATCAGATCTGCCCATCCAGGATTCCAGAGAACAAATGCCTTCATGTCAAGGGGACCCTCGATTTCAGAGATTAAAGAAGTTCTGAAAATAGGATCTGAGAATCAGGGCGATCAGAGAAAGCACTTTAGTTCTTCCTTAGTATTTCTTCCAACATTTAAAAGTAAACATGTTCACAGCTGTTGATTAAAAATAAAGGTTCAAACAGAGGTGAAAGCCAAAGTGAATGTAAACTTGCCACCATCCCTTCCCAGAGCTCCAGCCATTTCTCCAAATAACGCCTATTACAAGTCCCAGAGTGATTTCCCAGCAGTTCAAATGTAGTTTGCATAATTAGACAAAGTTGGATGACTTCAAGCACAGGATTCAGCAACTATTTTGTTGGACATATGACATAATAGCTGCTGTGTTTATAAAAAGATAGAGAGGTATAAGAGTATGTTCTAAGGGAGTGTGGTGAGGTATGGAGGAAGGGGGTGCCTCAGCGGGCCCATGTCAAGGCATCCCTTCCCTCTGAGGGACCAGCCACACGATGGTACAGTACAGAATAGAGTTTATTCACGGAATGGGGAGGGGAATTAAGAGTGTAGTAGAGGCAGAGAAAGGCAGAGAGGGGGAGAGTAGAGAAGTAGAGGCCAGCCATGTCCACATGGAGCCGGGGGAGTGGAGCCGGGGGAGAAGGAAATGGGAAAGGGAAGAGTCCAAGAGGGCAAGAGAGAAGCAAACAGGAAGCAAGAGTAAGAGAGAGAGGAGGGGGGACAAGCAGCCCCTTTTATAGTGAGCTAGGCCTACCAGGCTGTTGTCAGTTAACTTTGGGGTGGAGTTTAGACAGAATGCTAACAGTAGCACCAAAGGTTTACTAGAAAGATACCTGTATTTAACATCTAAACTCATCTGACTCAGTGACCAAATTCATACTTTTGATTATTTGCTTTAGTTGAAAGACAATTGTAAGTTGTTGGGCTTGCTGGCCTCATAGAATGATTGAGAAGCTTCTCTCAGTCCCTTTTCTCCCCTCTCCTCTATTTGACATAAAAAGTATCTGTTCCTTAAAGGTTATGCAAAACTCATTTCGAGCACTATTGAGTTCTTGTACTCTTAGAAATGAGAGCGTCGTTATTCCAACTTTACTCACTATTGTCTCAGCTAGGTTTTCTCTTTTCTAAGTAGATGTTTGTGGCTTGTATTTTTGTTAGCATTTTTAAGTTTTCCCACGTCTTTCATTTATTATACAAACTTTCACTTCATGGTATTGTATCTGATGTCCATATTCATGTCCTTTATAAACATTTATTTTTGCCTTATCTTTTTCTCCTTCATCATGCTTCTCAAATATTAGCACATTTTAGAAGTCTTCTCAGAAAAACTACTTTTTTTATATTCATTCATTATTAATATATTTATAAATATACTATAAATATGTTTATAGTAGATTTGTTTTGGGTGCTGTAATTTAACTATTTCTGATTTTATTTATATGTAGTTCTCATTTCCATTTCCTATACAATGCTCTTGTTACTGTTTTTCTGGCTTGCTAAGTGGAAAGCTTGGCTGATTTATGTTAGAATGTCTTATGCTCCAGTGAAAACACAAAGGACATATATTCTTCTTTGTTTTTATCAATCCAAAGACTTCAATAAGAAATAATTGATAAGTAAAATGTGACAACCTTTTGCATCTCTCACGTTGGTAATGGTCATTTTAAGCCGGCTTCTCAGGAATAAAATTATTCACAAGGTGATTGCTGTTAGTCAGTTGTAACCATTGTAACCAAGTGCTGGACCAAACAATTTCAGGAAGAAAGGATTCACTTTGCTCATCATTTCAGGGTTTCAGTCCATCATGGTTGAGAGGCCACGAATCAGCAGCTTATATCACGGCAGACAGGAAGTGAATCAGAGCAAGAACAGGAAACAGCCAGGCCAATCTGTATTGTCTGCAAGGACACACCCATAGTGACCTACTTCTTTCAAATAGGCCCCACCCTCCACAGTTTTACCATATGGTCCATTCATATTTTAGGGCCACTAATGGATTAAGCCATTCATTTATTAGATTAGGACTCTCATTATTCCAGGTATGGGTTGAGCAGCCTTCTGATCCTATGACACGATATTGTCATCTACCAACATTTGGGCTCCATGCACACCTGTCCTGGAGGGGCCCAGGTTGGCACACGGGATTCATGTAAATACCCTTAACGACAGACTCAGAGGCTTACTTTCCTTGGTTGTTAATTTGTATTTCTATTGCCTTATGATGAGTAAACTCTAAGGATATGGTATTTGTTTTCTGACATTTATTAAGTTGTTTATTTTGAAGAGACAGAATTAGGATGTAAGTTGATGAATTACAGATTTTGGATTTTTGTCTCCCTCCCTTCCCAGTCTTCTCTTAAAAAATTTATTTTGGTGGCTGAAGGCATGGCTCAGTGGTTAAGAACACTCACCATTCTTACAAAGAAGTCAGGTTCTAGTCCCAGTATCCAATGATGACTCACAACTGTTCATCATTCCAGTTCTAGGAGATCTGATGCCGTCATCTAACTTGTATGAACACCAGGCACACAAAGGGTACAAAGACATAAATGCAGGTAAAACACTCATATACATAAAATAAATAAAATAAAACAAAATTAATAATTTTTAAAGTATTTTCATTTTGTAACCTAAAACAGCATGACCAACTCTTATAAAAGTCCTATTTGCATTTTAAAACAAGGTATTAAATAATTTAATTTTATGCCAAATTTGATAGCCAACTCTTCATCTTTTCAATAATTTTAAATTAATTTTTTCTGCCATTCCTAATAAGTTTCTTATGGTGTTTGGAAGCTTATTTATTTTTGTGTTCCTATTTTCTTCGTGTGTGTGTGTGTGTGTGTGTGTGTGTGTGTGTGTGTGTGTGTTCGTGTGTGTGTGTGCGTTGTAACTACTCAGTCTGATGACCCATCTTCTATCAGATATGTATCTGGACATGAGCAATCTGTCTCTATTTCCTTCATACTTTCCTTTCTAGGAGAAACTCTCAACTTGGGCTTCTGTCATGCTTGTTCGCTCACTCGCTCACTTTTTAGCATTTCCTTTGTGCGTTTCAAGTTGCCAATTGAACATTTAGTTCAAAAACATGTTTATCTTCCAGTAGCTTTGATAATTTTAGTTACGCTTAGTTTAGTATCTCGCTCTTTTTTGCTTTTGATTAATCTAGTTTCCTGGAATCAGTGCACGAATTCACTGAGATCTGTGCATCTCTTTCATAGTTCTGCTTTCATCGGACATGTTGTGACTTCTTGTATGTTCTCTGTATTTGTAACTTCCAACACCAGAAATTGTTGTAGAAGCATAGAAACTCCCGAGTGATACACGCATCCTCCTCCTCTGGCTGTTGGAGAGATGTGGATCTCCCCAAAGCTTGCCTCTGATCCAGGAGTTGGAATCATGAATATTACATCGGTGCCTCTACTGGAGGGCTGGCTTCCAGGGGGATTGACTGTCCTTCTGAAAGAGGGTTTCCTTTGAAACTGTCCCTCATCTCCTTCCCTTCTCCTCTGTTCCTCTCTAGGCTCGGTTACCTCCCCACCCTGCGTTCTTTGGGTATGTGTATTAGAGAGAAGCCCTTCCTTAGGCTTCAGTCACCTACAGAGGAAGACCTTCTGGCACTATTTTCAAATCCTGCCTGGAACTAATTCCAAAAATTCCATAGCTATGTCCTTACTCAGTATGAAGCATGCAGAACAGATACCCCACCCACATCCTATGGAAACGAAACGGATTAACGGCATGCATCCTGCAACAGTACACACAGAAACCATATATGTTCTATAAGTGTAAAAATATGGAAATGTCCAGAACAATAACCAGTAAGCTGATTATTTTGAAGGAGCAGAATTTGGGTGTGAATGGACAAACTCGGGGGGTTATATTTTGTCTCAACTCTCAATCTTTTAAAATTTATTTATTTTCAATTATGTTTAGACACATGAGGTAGGTATGTGCACAGTGAGTGCAGGTTCTTATAGAATCCAGAAGATGGTGCCAAATCTCCTGAAGCCATGGTCACAGGTGGCTGTGAGCCGAACGCTGCCTCCTTTCCTCCTTAGAGGAGCTGGGCTGTCTAGAAAGAAGCTGTAGGACCTGCTTCAGCAGGTGTAGATCCAGATAGACTTTCAAAAAGAAATGAAAGGGCCCATGCTCTGGAGAAAGACCCCACCCAGCCCAGATGTCCTTTGTTGTTTCACTGTGTCCCTTGGTGTCCCACAAAAAGTCCTTCATATTCTCTGAGCCTTTTCAAGATGGTTTGAGATGCAGAGGTCACCTCCATCATCTTCAGGACTGTCCCTAAACAGTCCCTCCTTCCAGCAACTTCCATCTCAGTTTTCAGTCAGGCAGCAAGCAATATAGATCTGGAGTTCTGTCAGCATGTCCTCTCTGGCTAAGCCCATCCTTCCCCTTTGGTAGCAGGTGTAGAGGAATTTTAATGCAGTGACATGGCTGCTCTGGCAAGGGATCACATCCCATGACCTTCTAGGTCTCTGTGATCCAACTAAAATACAGACACACCTTTAATTCCAAGAAACAGATGAGCAGATCTCTTGCCTGGTATAGAGCAAGTTTCAAGTAAAGAAAAGCTTAGGTCTAGGCATGGTGGTACATGCCTTTAATCCAGCACTCAGAAGACAGGCATATAGATCTCTGCATTCTAGTCAGTGAGTTCAGAGGCAGTGAGTGGAGCTGGTGGCAGTTCAGCTGGTGGCAGTGCAGTTGGTGACAGTGCAATTGGTGAAGTTCAAAGTCAGTTTTTATTGGGACAGTTTTACCAAGACAGGTTGCAGAGGGGGCAAGCTAGATTCTGGTGAAGACAGATTGATCCAGATTGAGAAGGAGCCAGAAGATTGGAACAGATTGCTAGAGTTAGTTTAAGGTCAAGCAAAACAAATTCAGTCAGTAGCTTGAATCAGTCAGCTTGGAGAGGAGTTTGGGTGAGAACAGCTGAGTTGAACCAGCCACCAGGAGTTCAGAAAGGGCTGGAAGGGATAAATTTAGTCAGCATTAAGCCTCCAAGATGACAATTACTTCAGTCGGCTAAAAAAAAAAAAAAAAAAAAAAAAAAAAACAACTTTACAGCACATCTTCTGCCTTGAAAGTTTACGGAGCTGGCTTGTTCTTGTGCCAGGTAAAGGACTCACAACAGACCCACCAGCCACCTGTCTACTGGCCACAGTCCCTCTGCCTCCTCTTGGGCTTATTGCTCTTCAGCAGCCAAATTTCCTTTCTAAGAGTTCTGGTCTGTCCCGATGAAGGAGCTAGAGAAAGGACCCAAGGTGCTGAAGGGTTTGCAGCCCCTTAGGACAAACAACAATAGGAACTAACTAGTACCCTTAGAGCTCCCAGGGACTAAACCACCAACCAAAGAGTACACATGGTGGGACTAATGGCTCTAGCAGCATATGTGTAGTAGAGGATGGCCAAGTTGGTCATCAATGGGAGAAGAGGCCCTTGGCCCTGTGATGGTTCTATGACCCAATGTAGGGGAATGCCAGGGCCAGTAAGCAGGAGAGGATGTGGTGGTGAGGGGGCGGGGGGGGGGGGGGGGGGAGGGGTTTGTTTTTGTTCTTGTTTTTTTGGTTTTTTGTTTTTTGGGGTTTTTTTGGAGGGGAAACTGGGAAAGGAGATATTGTATGACACGTAAATAAAGAAAATATCTAATAAAGGAAAAAAAAGAGTTCTGGTCATGTCCCTGTTTCTGTCCACTTCCTTCTACGCCTGTCTGGATTTCAAAGTTTTGAATGTATCAGCAGCACTTCTTATCTCTTACTTAGAGTCCCCTTACCAAGTGTGCTTCTCTTCTCCATAAAGAAACATGTCTAAAGCAAATTCTCAGACAGACTTCTTGATCCAGATACTAGAAAATAATTTTAAATTGCTTACCAAGTATTTTCCACAGACTGGGCATTTTCCAAGACAGGACCATACAGGTCCTTGGAAGACTAAAAGAAAGCAAAGTCATGGGATTGATGCTGCACAAAAAGCATGGAGGGATCAGACTCTCACAAACATGTCCCACGACATTGGGTATTGAATTTCTGTTCCTTGGGGGCTGCTGCAGGAAGAGCCTTTGAGCCCTGGGCTTTCTGGAACTGTCTAGGAAACAGCTGGTGTCTATTTGGATATGCGAGTAGGCAGGGGGTGCGGTTCTCTTTACAGGTCAACAGCAGCCCTGCTATCAGATGCCTTGTGGAACTAATTCCTAATTGGAGCAGTATTTGTCAACACTGATAGGACTCTAATACACTGTAATCACTCCAGACACAAGCTCAATAGAGATCTTTATCTTTACATTGTGTCCCCTTCCCAGGGTAGGAGGTTTGCTGTCTGCTCCCCCAGCCCCTGCCCCGCTTCTTAATTCAGTCTCCCTCCCCCACCCTCACCCCTTTGGGTGCTATTTGCTTCTCAATTGACACTGCCTGTGTTTCTCTCTCACAATCTGATTCTTCCCCTCTCTCACACTTTGCAGGGTCTTAAAGATCTCTTTCTCTCTCCCTCCCTTCTTCCCTTGCTCTCTCCTTTGCTTGCCTCCTGAATATCCACCAAATTTAAATCCTCAAAAATTCCCAGAGAGTTAGGCTATATGTGACTTTAATATGTGGATATTTAATAATTCTTGGTCAAAAAACAATCTCAGAAATCATGAAAAATGTAAAATTCTACTTTGGCCAGTTTCCAAAATTAGAAGGTGTACATGTTTGTATCAAATACAAGAAATGCAATTTTTTTCTTATTGGTGCTTATAATTTCCTAATTGAGCAAAGTATCTCTCAGTCAATGTCCAATGGAAACACAGTTGAAAGAGGCCAGAGAGTAGCATATGCAAGATGCAGAACCCAACACACACACACACACACACACACACACACACACACACACACATTCACACATGCATGCATACCACCACCACCAACAACAACAACACCATCACTACCACCACTACCAACAGCAGCACCAAATCTCTGTGATGTCCTACTGTTGAATATCTATTCATTGAGACTACTAGAGAATGTTCTAGAAAGATCTGAAGATGCCTAGATGGGAAGATCTAAGTGCACACTTCAGAGGAAGAACTATGGCAAATTCCAGGCTGGAAGTAAAGGATTCATTCCAATTCGCCTCCATTCAGACATGTTTTCACTTCCCTGAAGGGTCCTGTTGGAACTTATGTCACCTTGTCAACCCTTGCTCTAAAATATCATGATTTGCCTGGCTGTTGCTAAAGGCCTTCCACTCTCTCTGACCTTCACATGCCCTCTTTGGAACATCCTTTCTGGATGTTTTCTCCTTTGGGTGTCTCTTCAAGCATTCTTTATACTTGTGAGAAAGGTAAAGTCCTGACCATCCCCACTAGAGTAAAAGTGGCTCTTCCCTCCCCTGCCACTCTGCATTCCTAACCTCTTTATGTCTCTGAATTGATATTATAAGTTGTAATCACTTCACTTTTTTATTTTCTACTGGGAACATGAATCTTATGAAGACAGGGGCCATCTTTTTTACCATGAAATCCTATTCTTGTGTCTTGCACGTAGTAGGTCTTCATCAAATGTTTGCTCATGGATGAAAGAATGAATGACATCAGTCTCTCTTTCCTAACTCTACTAATATTTGCATTGCTCTAAATTTTGCTTTTCTCAAAGATTCAAATGTAATCTCATTGTGATCAATTCCAAACCTCTGAATTTATACTTGATTGCTCCCTAAATTTCTGTCCCAGGCTCTGACATAAACCTTGTTGGTATAACGCCCCCCCCCTTGCCATGGAGAACCCTCTGCTCCTTCCTCAGTGTCTCCTTTGCCTTTGCTCAAGCTTTTCCTGTTCCCTTTAGGATGCCAGAATGATGCAGAAAGCAGTGTGCTTTATCCCTCCCTTTGTCCCTAGACCCATAGAAGACGTGATGAGACCTCTGTCGGCTGGTCACAGGAGGAGTACTATCTTCCCCAGTCTGCACAGATGACTCTATGGCTGCACTGGATCTGCTCAGCTGCAGGTGCCATGACATCAACCTTACAACTTATTCAACCTCGTGTCCAGTTCCACTGGGCAAGTTCGCTTGCACTGGCCCTCAGGGATTTCTTGGGGACAGACTGCAGGGTATCTTGCCACTTGAATCTCTTAAGCTCTGTAGGGTTAAGACAGACATGTTATGATCTGAGAGCTTAAGCAATGGAAGGGCAAGATACATTGTAAAGGAAAAAAAGGAAAAAGTAAGGAGCCTCTAACAGGAAGGGAGATGAGCACATCTCTGAAATGGATTCAGTGATGGAGACTGTGGGGCCTAGGACAAGGAAAAACAGCCAGCACAGGTTGCCAATGCAGGGTGAACATGGGATTTGTCAGGACCCTCGAGTGGGTGTGATGCCAAGGGAGACACAGTACCATGCAGGTGACATGTACTGCTCCTCCCTTTCCTCTTTCCTTCTCCCCTTTTCTGCCTGTCTCATTCCTTTGTCTTGTTCTGTCCCTTCTGCTACAAAAATACTTTCCCTGGAGGAGACAAACATCTCCCTCTTCTCCCAAGGTCCAAGACATGATTGCATCAAAGTTCATAGAGCTTCCTTACAGGGTGTAGGGGAGGGGTTATGTACAAGGATGTGGGCATTCCTCCTTCATCTAGCTGTACCTAGAAAGCGCTTACCCAGCAGGGATGCAGACTTCCCCATGGACACATAATGGAGTTCCCCTCCTCTCTTTACCCCAGCCTATATAATCTAGCCCCTCCCAAGGCCATATACAATTATGGTACATTACGAAGCAGTTGGATACTCAGGTGACAGCCTCTAGACCCTCTCCATCTCTCCTTGAGGGGTGTAAATAGTCAGTAGGCCCAGCTGGAATAATTCTTTTGCAGGATTCAAGGCTGACCTTCCAAAGTGGCAGTTGGTTGACTCGGAGGACAGCCATTCACAACTGTTTCTATCATTTGTCCCATGCTGACAAGTCCCTCCCTTCTTGCACACACAGATACCTTGCTCCCCCTTTGTTCACCCCCTCTCATATACAAGCAAGACTGGAGTGACATTACCAAGCCTCAGCAGAACTGCCCACCTTCAATAAAAGGACACTGGAAATGCTCTGCACCTGAGATACCCAAAGGCCCCAGGAAAATGAGTCTTGAAGGTGCAGCACTCTCTGAAGTGTTAGCTATCACATGCCTTTTGTTCTTCCTTCTCTGGGTAACTCTGAGTCTTTCTGCATTGGTCCCAACCATGGCTACGTTTACCTGTGATTTATTGATGATAATCGCAGCAAAGCCATTTGTAATCAAACATTAAACAAAGACATTCTCTCGCTGAGAGGGAGTGATAACGCACCATTTAGTAATTTTTGTGCGGTTGGTAATTTGGAGAATGAATGATAATTTCTGAGCCTTGAAAAGCTACATTGACAATGCCTGGTGCTATTCACCTAGTGAATAAAGACACCTTCGTCTCCATGTCTTGTGATAAATTTCTTTTATTAGGGCCACTTACTCGGGACTTTATCTTAATGGCGTCTCATATGGGATAGTTGTGCTTGGGCCAAAGGGTTGTTTTTCATCATGCCTTAAAGACCGGGCTCTGAGAGAATAAACAGCAACTGTGGGCCTAAGGAGGCTGCTCAGCTGCAAAACTCATGCAGGGAACTCGCAGTGGGACTGGGCCCCTGTGCTCTCCCAAGGAGGGAGAGGATCCTCCGCTCTCTCATTGTTTCTCTCTCCATTTTCCTACCTCTGCCCCATCTCAGGGACTATAACATGTCCTTTCTTCTCTCTAGCTTTCATCCTTTGTCCCTGTGCACACTTAAGTCCTCTCAAGCACACACACTTTTTCTGTGTTGATTTCATTAGAATCCCTCTTGGTGTGGAAGGCAGTGGCTACATAGCCAACAACAGAATGGATACTCTATCAGCCCCTGCATGGTGTTCTTTGTAACTCATCCTGTAGGTCGTCAGAGGAACCTGGGGAGGAAAAGCGTCTCCCAACTCCAGATCATACCAAGTATCCCAGTGGCAGCCTCTGCAGGAGCCTATCATTGAGTTCCTACAGCGACATGCTGGGCAACCCACCGCATTCTAAAATCTCAGGTAACAAAATCCTGAGTACTTCCCCCAGAGGGTCGGGCTACCACTGCATG
>JADRCD010194653.1:0-14059 GCA_019843815.1 Montemys delectorum | reverse complement strand
GCAGCAGAATGGGTTCTATCTGCTGACTGGTAAATATAGACTTAAGTCTCTTTTTTTTTCTGAAAAACTGAGGAAATTTTCATTTGAGTTTACCAGCCTCACTAAAACATGTCCTTTACATTGGTAAATTAAAATTAAAAAAAAAATTCTCAACATATTTAATCTCATAATTTAAAATAGGATGAAATCTGAAGAAATTTACCGGCAAATAAACAAAATTAAAAAAAAAAAAAAAATCCAAGCCGGGCGGTGGTGGCGATGCACACCTTTAATCCCAGCACTTGGGAGGCAGAGGCAGGTGAATTTCTGAGTTCGAGGCCAGCCTGGTCTACAGAGTGAGCTCCAAGACAGCCAGAGCTACACAGAGAAACCCTGTCTCGAAAATACCCCCCCCCCCCAAAAAAAATCCAAGCAGTATTCTGACTGTTTTCCTCTTATGCAGTTTTCTGTTTGCACACGCCTTTATATGGCTGTGATCACAGTACAACTTGGTTACCGTTTTCAGAAAGCAATGCCTTAGCAGCTCCAACATTTTCATTTTCCTAGACAAGGTCAAAGTCATCACTTCCGATTGCACCTCAGATAGCAAACATTGCACATGGTATGAGTGACTCTTCAGTGGATCTAGACATTACTTCCACTGTTTTCATATTATGAATAATTTTGCAAAGGAAATATGACAATAGGCATTTTGGATAATTTTCTAATTTGAATATGTAGAAATAGAATTTGTGGGTCAAAAACTTAAAGTATTTCCTGTAGTTTGATTTTCTTAAACCTAAATTAAAATAAGATACACTAAGCCATACACAAAATCAGATCTTCTCAAAAAGGACTACTGTGTATCTTACTCTATGAACATTAAATAGGCTATTCATAGAGTGAAATGAGAAATGGATAAAAGTTGCTTTTAGTTTATAATGTAGCATTTCCACTACAATATTCACCAAAACATTAAAAATTCTATTTCTCATAAAACTTTTGTAGGATAATTATAAACTTTAGATAGTAATAGGAAGAAGCTGCCAATTTCCAAAGAAATGTGAATATTGAATACTAAATATTTTGGTTAAATAAATAGGATGGTAGTAACAAGGCACAAAGAAGATGGAGTTTGGAACTTTGGAAATATTTCATGCCATTTTTACTGATTACAGATTCAAAATAAAAAGACATTCAGAAAATGAAAACAGTATCAACATCAATTAAAATATAAATACTAGTGTAAAGCGAACAGCTTATAACACAGCCTTCAAATCTATTTAATATAAGTAGCTCTACTGTTTAGTCTTTATTTTTTTAAAAAAATGTAACAAATGTATTTGAAAATAATAGGAAGATTTCCATGTCTCATTAGGTGGTGACCGTGGGGTCCTGGGAAAGTCAGGCCAATGCTGGAACTCTTTAAAGCTGGACAGTCACTGCACAGCTTTTCAGAAGAGATCTTTAGAGGGCATATGTTTGTTTTTACCTCATCTGTGTAATAAACTAAGCAATATTTAGAGAATAACACCAAAAAGTAGGAATGGAAAAATAACCAGAATGGTGGCCAGGGACTTGGTTGACCTTAATATTTTGGGACATCAACAAAATCCAAGGACTTCATTTCTATTAAGCTTATTATCACATGTTAGCTTTAAAAGTCATTCCTAGTGGTGAAATCTCTGGGGTGGCATACATCTTTAACCTTTATACCCTGGGACAGAGTCAGACACATCTCTGAGTGTAAAGCCTACCATGTTTACATTCTGAGTTCCAGAGAAACCAAGACTATGCAGTGAAACTTCGCCTCAAAAAAAAAAAAAAAAAAAAACTAATAATAAAAAAGTAATTCTTGATACTCAGTAATTTGATTATGGTTCTAATATTTATTCTAAAAAGAATACAAGAAAAAATAAAAAGAAACCGCTTGTATTTTCACTAAATAAATTAAGTTCTCTAAATTTAAAATTCTGGTGAACCACATGGATCGATTATAGTTAAGTTATTTTTATAATGACATTTTAAGCTGGTTTCACTTGGCTATACAATATATAAATTTTGATTCATTTTTTTAAAAAACAAAACAAAATTAAACAGGGAAACTGCTTATTTATTTAAATATCTTACAGGATTTCTGTTAAGATCCAATGAGCATATTTTTTTTTTTGAAATTTATAATGTGGGCATCATCATTATCTTTTTAGTTCAGAAGGCACAACATACATATGTTATTATTCATACTGGGTGTAAAATATACATCACTATATTGTGTACATGTATACATTTGTCATTTAACTACATGTCTTGAAAAGTCAACTATGAGTGTGTAGGAATGACCAACGAAAGAAGTATTTAGTCCATTTCAGGTTTTCTGTCACTCTAGGAAAGGCTGCACAAATCCAAAAGAACAAGAATACAGACACAGCATTAAAGTCATCAACATGTTAAAGCCTGTAACTCTAGAGATATTTTATTGCTCTTTGAAAAATAACTGTAAATAAAAAGAAATTTAAACATTAATTTAAATGAAAAATTTGTGAAATAGTAGGAAGTGAGTAGTCAAGTTAGTAATTACCTTATATTAAAATAATTTACAAGTTAAAAACCTTTTGGACAAAATTATAAAAATTAATAACTGACAGGGAAATAATATTACATATTTAAAAGAGGCATGAGTATACTTTGAAGAGATATTATATAGCTTATCTATGATTTAAAAATTGTATTCTTTTAAAAATTCTTTAATTTTTTTAGTGATAGTAAACTATTAGACAAGCAGTGGCAATGTATCCTCTACAAAGGAATTGATCAGTAAGCTTTTCCTGTTAAAAGCATTTGTTCGATCCCAGAAAACACACACACACACACACACACACACACACACACACACACAAAGAGTTGCTGCTTTTTTCATCTTTAGTGAATATAAAGTGTCCATGTGTGGGTTTGCACACATGACTGTAGTGTCCACAGAGGCTAAAAAAGGGCACTAGAGCCCCTTGGACTTGGATTTGCAGGTAGTTGTGAGCCATCGCACATGGGTGCTCTGGAAGAAGAGTAAAAGAGCTTAACTGGAGAACCATCAATAACTGGGGATGCTTTTGCTTTAATATAATAGTAAATTCATTAAACTCACTCAAATTCCAATCTAGATATTCTTGTTTCTTCTATTTGGTTTTCAAATAATACTCTGTGTCCAAGTCATAGGAATTATATTAAATTATGCCTATAAGTAAAGGATTAGCACATGGTTGTGTTTCAGTAAAGTAGAAACTTGAATTACCATTACTGAAAAAAAAATAATGCTTTCATAGAACATGAGTTGTTTATTTTAAAACAAGCCCCACCTGAAAACGGGAGGAGGCAAGAAGTTTGCTCAACTTGTTTGGAATATTTAACATGTTCTTCTCACAAAGGGTGATGATATAAAATGGTGGATTTAATTAGCCAAATAGCTATCTAATGTCTTAGTAAACTGTCTTTGAAATACGCAGCCACTGAGGTGTGTTTGGTTACACCTGCGTAGTATGAACTACTTTACTAAGTGTCACAATATCTTAAGTCCTTCAGTAATGTAAAAACTCATGCGAAAGTCAATGCATTAATAGAAGTACACTTTCAGTTCAGTCACTCATAACTACACTTGAAGAAGTGGTGAAAAGTTGGGGGTTACAAACAATTGCTTTGAAGATAATTTGCCTTTGTAATCACTTGTCTAATAAGTAAAAATAATTCCTGGGACCCACCACTGACCTACAAAGTCTATGTGGATGAGGCCCCACACTTAAACTACTACCCCAAGTGATGCTAGTCTCCACGAGGTCTAGACTATCCTGTACCATGTCCACAAGTACAATCAAGATAACATGTTTCATAGCTGAAATGATTAAGACCTAAACCTAAACATGTCCCCAAGAGGAATGTTAACAAATGTTTAAACTATTCCTATAGATCATCATAACTTATGTCATAATCTTACCCTAAAATCTCTGTGCAAGAATGAATGTATCTTTCTGTGACTAGTTAATTTATTAGTAGGCTGATGAGTTGACATTTAAAGTGACAGAGTAGCAGTTATGAGTTTAGTTTTATTCTTATGAGGGCCCTTTTTTTTGACCTTGATAATAGACAACAAGTAAAAGACTTCATGGCTATTCAGAATACCATTAACTTGAAGGACATGCAGTATTGGTTTCCTACTAGATATTGTGTTCATGCATTTATTTTGCACCATGAAAAATGACTGTGATTCTTTACAAGTCAATGATTTCTATTTACTACCAATGCTTTGTTATGAAACACAGGCATGAGCTAAAGCCCAGCAATTTCTAGTATTTGTACACAGTGTGATAATTTCTTAAAATACTCTTTTGGGCATTAAATTAATACATGGACATTTACAGAAAGGATCCCAAGGTTGCAAAATAGAACTGTACGAGCATCTCTTTAGTGACTAACCAATTTGCCTCACCTTAAGAGAAAACCAGTCTGAGTTTTATAGTACAGAATATACAATCTTCATAATAATATCCAACAATGAACGGATGAGCATACTGATACAGAAGCTGTGCATCTGTGATGTGCACTATATATGCACATACATTTAAAAAACAAGTGCTCAATACTTATTGAGGATGCTGTTAAAGTCAACACATGATTTAAATGCTCTATGACATTAAATATAAATCAGGCAAATCCTCAACTTTTACAAATAAGCTACATGAGGCTGGTCTGATGAACCAAGCATATATAGTTAACTACCTTACACGCAGTGTCTACTGGGTTCCTACTTTCCAACTTCAAACCTTTGTATCCCTTTGGTACTCAGTGCTAGGTCTTCTACGTGATTATAAACAAATCAGAAGCACCTGAAATCTCTTTATTGTGTGATGAATTGTACAAATGGAGGAAAAGGTAAAACAAGAAGAACAAAGCCAAGATCTTAGCTGAATTAAACCATTTTTACCTCAGAAGAAAATTAAAATTCAATTTTAGATGGAAAGTGGCTTTAATGTCTAAATAACCAGAGTGTCAACCTTGAGAAAAGAACTATGGACACTCCTTCCATGTCTTTCACCCTCTAGTGCTCCAAGGAGTGCATGCGTGCGTGTGCGTGTGCGTGTGCGCGTGCGTGTGTGCGTGTGTGTGTGTGTGTGTGTGTGTGTGCGCGTGTGTGTGTGTGTGTGTGTGTGTGTGTGTGTGTGTAAGCTCTGGAATCACACTGCAGAGCAGAAAGAGGCACATGCATGTTTCCCTTTTCAGGCCCCAGCTATGACAGTGACAATGATTTAGATCCTGTCAACAGAATCAAGGGCATGCCCACTGCTATCAGGAATGCACATAACACAGGAAAGATTGTCTTAGCAGTAGCAAAGGCAAATGACAAAACACACAAACAGTTCTCCATGGAAAGAGAAACAAAATCACAAAATACAACTATAAAAAAACTACCAAGACTTTCAAGGGAATGAACAGAGTTTTGAGCATGTAGCTCAGCTTTAAGTCCATTCTCTTAATGTTTTGAATATTATTACCTATTAATAATTAATATGTTGACATTCCTCGCAGACTATTTGAGTCCCATTAATCAATTAACAGTCATGCATTAAGAATCCCGAGTTTAATTTAGGAAGATCGGAGAAGAAAACTGTTTCAAATGCTGCCCTATTTCACTTGCAGACTGCGTTTGTTAAAAAATGACTATACTTGGGTAATGAGAAGCCAAACAGCAGAGTGCACCTCTACAGCAAGGACAGGCTACCTCCCATCTCTCTCTATGCTCTGACTCCTCTGTAACACAATGGGAGTGACAGCATCTTTCCCATCAGGTTGTTTTAAAGGTAGGATATGTGATGGCTATATCTGGTACATCCTGACAAAAAAGCTGCAAATACGATACCCTTTGTAATACTTCCAATAAAGCTTAAGGAATAAATAAGATATTTTATATTTCTGATAACCTGGAAAGTTACTAGACTCAATACCCTCCAAGTGCACCCTACTTTGCTTTCCCCATAATTAGTATATGCAGGCCATCTCAGTCCCGAGTCCTTCCTAAGCAGTCAGACAAGGGAGGTGACTCAGTTTTTACTTAGTAGGCCAATTTTCCTACAGAAACTGTTTATCAGGCCTGTTAATTCATGCCTTACTAAATTTCTGAACAGTAGTTTCTAACTAGAACCATATTTCTATCTTCCTTTCCAGTCAGCAACAGAAAAGTGTGTGCATCTGCTCACCCTCTATCTACCCCAAGGCTATGACCATCAAGTGATAGCCTACTAAAAATGCTTTTATCAGGGAGCATGTCATAAAACCACCTGTCTCAATGAAAGTCGTTTGGAGCTTGTGACAACATCTGCAGAGAGTTTTGTAATATTTTGTGCACAGTCGCCAATGTGTTCCTGTTTATGAGATCCTTTGGACTTCAATCATTTGTTCACTACAATAATCATTATATTGTATTGACCACCACAATAAACATTCAAGAAGCAAATGTTCTGAGCCAAACATTTTTTTCTAATTATTTGAGGTACGAGCATTAGCACCATGTGCAGGATTTTAAGGATATTGAGACAAAATGAAGTAACAGACACCCTGACCCCAGTTCCAAGCCCTCACCAAGGAACCTAGACATGGAGGCTGTCTGTTTTTCTGTTATATTAACCAAAACAGCATAACCATATTCTAACAAAACTGCACAAATACTGAAACAAGTCATGTTCATTCAGTTTTTAAAGTCATTCTGGCTATAAACACGTGAAGAACAGTCATGGAAACTATGAAGGTCCAACTCTTCATCCTACCTCCAGTCTGTCTGTCCGCATTAACTTCTGCGCAGCAGCTGCAGCAGCTGCTGGCACCGGAACTCCAGGATTCCCCGTGACCAACATTGGTGCAGTCGGCAAGATCTCTGCTGGAACCAGGCTCGGGGAGACAGGCCCCAGGTAAGGATTAAAGGCTGCGGATGCATTGGTGGCTAAGCTTGGTGCAACTGAAAACATTGGCTGGAAATTAAAACAAAAAGCAAAATTTAATGGCAAGCCTCAATTCCAAATTGATGCTCTACTTATACAGTTATCATTTATTCTTAACCTATCATTCATTCTTCCTTCCTTTATTTCTACTTAATCCTTTCTTTAATTTAGTCTAAGAAGATTTTAATATACAGACATTTGCTAGGTCATTGTTTTTCCCAATATCTAGCAAGCCATCCTGCTAGATTAACACCTCCAGAGGGGTTTCAAAGCTTGGCATCTAGAATACTTGTGGTTTAACGTTTTAAATATCCTAGTACAGACACTTGTTTGTGGTCACCCTGTCTCCACCTTTGTGACTCAATCCTAGAAACACATCTGAGACACACACTGTGTAACTGCTCTGTCAGATATAGTCGGAAGGTCTGTTCTCAAGTGTTAACAGGTTATAAGGGCCTATCATCTGAGCAGACACAGAAGTCTCAGGGGGGTCACTGAGTCCCACAGCCAGCACATTTACCAAATCTTGTGGGCTGTGAGAGGTGATGATTACACTGTCTTTTGAGCACAGAAGAGATAGCATTTGGCCCAGTCACTTGATGTAGGTTTCTCAGAAGAAAGGCTCAATGTTCTACAAGCCCATCCCGTACTTGTGAGGCACTCAGCAATGGAAATTAACCTTCGCTGGACAGCGAAAAGTCTGGAATGTGAAGACTGACAGAATATTTCCCATATTCTGTCATAGATTTATTAAATGCCATAGATTTATTAAAAAAACTACACCCAGAAACATGGGTTGGGCTGTTAGCAGGCAGGACACACTGGGGTGGTGCTACTGCAGTTAGTGGAGAGAAGCCAGGGATCTACTATGTGTAAATGACATTCTCTCGTATGAAAGTGTAAGATCCCAAAGGACTAGAGCATGGATAAGCATGCATCCTACATGACAGCTATGCATTGTGTATGTATTTGTACTAAGAAGAATATGAAAGATAAACTATTTAACACATGCACTGATTCACTGGGAAGAATTTATAACATAGTATAGCTCACATTAATACATTCAAGCTAACATAGCTAGTCCTCCAAGCGTGTGGTTTTGAACACCACGTTTAGTTACTCTGACAGATTTGTGGTCCTTGTCTAGTGAAGTAGCCGAGAATAAGTCTTTCACTTCCAAACCCTAAACCTATTCCAATGCGAAGAAGCTGTCCTCAGGCAATACAAAACTTCCACAAGTTACACTATTAACAACCAAGATCCACGTGTAAAACCGGGCCCAGTGGCATCTTTCTCTCAACAAAACTATGAACAGCAGCTGACTTCAGGCTTTTTCTTTGTGTACTAGAGGCCAGGGAAAGAGCCATGATAGGGTCAGTCCTGCACGGTGATCATGCATTAAGCTTCAACTTCTGTCCAAGAATATTCTAGCTAAATTTGTATTCTGTTGCACACAGTCAGGTACAGGGTATGGACTCCCAGACCAGATAGAAGCATTGTTGTAAATTTAGCAGAGTTCTAAGAGATTGAAAGCTACTTAATATCCTTCCTCTTTGCATTCATTGCTGTAAATTAAGATGAGTTTCCAGAAAGCCCACTTGTACTTACTTAGAAAGTTACTGAAATGTTTATGTCAATGTATGCTATAGGAATTACTTAAGGCAAATGCATTCATAAAGGCATTCAGAATGAAGAAATTATTCTCTGACTTGACACAATAATGACAGTATGCCAATAAAACTCAGCCTTGTTAAATCTCACTAATAAAATACAGTGAAAACCTACATATGGATAGAACGTAGCTGTCACAAATTATGAGCACCTTGTGCTGGCGGTAGGTTACAGCTAGTTACTCCGAGTGGATCTTAGTCCTTAGGAAAGCCAGTGACCAGGGCCACTCCTGCTTTACTTGAGCTGACCTGCAGAGGGCTCATAAGATCTCAAATATAGGAATGGATGTACTGGAATTTGAAGTAGCTCTTAGTTTCTCTGAAGTCGGGACAGGATAATGTCTAACTATGTAGCTGGTCTATTTGATACCGTATGCATCCTTGCAGCAGTGGCTTATACATATCTTTGTTCCAAAAATGCATAATGAAGGTTGGTTTAGCATTACCTTTCCAAGGACACTTCTAATTACTAATTCTGGGGCTGTTTATTTATCACTTGGTTGTTTTAAATGAAGCATTCTGCTTACATTACAGTTATCAGGCTTAATTACAACTGAAAATATTATTCAATTTCACATTACCATCCTAGTGAACTACATAAACATGATTCCTACTAGTAATTCCCTACCCCTGGCATGCCACACTGTGATAAGTGCTCTCCTTATGTTATATTTAATATTTTACTATAAGACTTTCCTTTCTTTGACCTCTTTGGGAGGGGGGCATGTCAGGAGAGTAGAAGTCATCTCTTAGTTCCCTTCTAGGTTCACACTACACAAAACAATGCCTGGTTATAGTAAGCATTCAATGAATGAGCTGTCACTTTGTCAGGGAATACCTCTATGTTTATTTTCCAAATAAGATGCTCACAAATGTTACATGTCTATCATTATAAATGAGCAAATGGAAGGTCAGGGATTTGCCACATTTGAGTCTGCTTCTGGTTTGAAGTCTGGTTCTCACATAATCACCAAATGTGAATTAAAATTACCTAGGAGTTTTAAAATGTGATTTCCACTCTTCCTTGTCTGAATTCCCAGGAAAGGTACCTAAGCAGCAGTATTTTTGAAAGCTTCAGGGTGATTCCATTTCCATGGATTTAAAGAAACAGATTTCTTTCTGATTGGACAGAAGGTTTCTAAGGAGACAAGTTTCTTAGTGGTTCTCTTTTTATGAATATTTATGAATTTCTGTCCACTCTGATTGCCCTCAGCCTACCTGTCTTAATTCCTAGCTATGCTTCAGGAACAAGAACACTACCTCTTGACGTTTTCCCAGGGAACCACACCGCTATCCTCTGTCTCATCAAGCACACCTTCACTGAATGTAGCACTGATCCCAAAGCCATTCTTGCTTCCTCTGTTCCTACTTCCCAGCACCTGGTACTGTACCCACCACTGCAGTTACTGCATAACATATTCATTGCAGATTTGCTAGCTGATTTCTCTTTGCCAGCAAAAGTAGCAAATACATTATATATTTTCTAGCACAGGTATCTAGATGGTATAGAGATTTAATTATATATCTTTTTTCCACCTATGAATTTAGTTACTTTATAATGAATAGTTAAAAGCTTATTTTTTCTAATTTTTATATTAATATTATATCTTAAGTATTAAAACTATTATTCTGTAACACTGCAATTATTACAAGGTTGTTTATTTTAAAATGCTGAAAATAGTATTTGCTTTTATAAAACAGAAGAGTCACATATAATGATTCAACACTTATCATTTTGAAATTCATGGAACAGAATTTCAGAAGTCAGATCTTCCTAGAGTGTGTGCATGTGTTCGCATATATGCTTAGTAGAATGTGAGTATATATATATATGTGCATGTATATGTGTGCCTGCTTAGTTGAATGTGTACATGTGTATACATGTATGTTTAATAGAATGTGTGTATATGTAGCAACTTAGATTGTGTACATATATGTGTTCAGTAGAATGTGTGCATGTATATGCTTAGTAAAATGTGTATATGTGCATGCTTGGTAGAATGTGTACATGTACGCATATATGCTTAGTATAATGTTTGCATATGCATATACACGTATGCTTCAGTCAAATTTGTAAACAGTGAAAAGCCAAGCTCTTTTAAAATAGTAGGACACCCCAAGTGTGGGCAACTGTTTCTAGGCAAGCACCATTTTGTAAGCAGATACAGAACTAGTTTTAGTGAGCCATTGTTTTGACCAGCACTCAGAGCTAACAGGAATCATGAATAAATCCGTATTCAATTTTTGTGTAAGAATATAGAATTTGGCTGGAATAAAGTAAAGGCTGTTGCAGCTTGTGAATGGGAAGGGGAAGGAATACATTCTCTACTCTGCTTCACTGTGTCCTTTGATCCAGTTTTATTGAAACAGTCATTTAAATAGTGAGGTCTCATTTAAGACCTCAGTATAAAGGCTTCAAATGAGCAAAGGTTGATTCGTACAGTTCAGGCACTGATCACAAACTTGAAAAGTCAGACTGAGTGACGCATGGCAAAAAAGATGAACAAGTCAATGTGGCTGGTGTAGAAATATTTTTCTAGAGATACTACAGAATGAACTGGCCATATTGTCATGAGGTGGATAACAAGACAATAAAAAAGCACAGAAAGTACTTTCTAGGTGGTCTGGGAGTCGGATAAATGATAACTTCAAAGCATTCTTCACCCACTGCCAAGGAACCCCGGGAATATGAAAGACTGCCAGAGTCAAGGTAACAAAAGAAACTGAGCCGCCCTGGAGACTTGAACTGGATCTAAGAACTCTCAACTGCTTATACACACATCAGATTCATGAAGTGACTGGGATTTCTACACAGGTTATATGTCTCAAGGTGCTGGTGTGTACCTGAGGAGCTGCTGCTCCAGAAACTGTAAAGTCACTGCTAACCCAGGTCCCAAGGAAAGCCTGAAAGGGTACAAAATGGAACTCCTGAGCTCATGCCGAGCTCTCAGGAGCCACTGACCACACAGATCTCTGTGCACTGCAGAGGGCTTAAAGGAACAGAGTTTCTAAGGAACATCATCCTGGGGATTAAGGAAATACACCAGGAGCTTCTATGTTGTCATCCAGCAGATACAGTGCAGGGTGAGGCAGAGTTTATGTGAATTTCTCATTACCATGATATAGCACTTATGAAAGAATGCAGAAAGTCTTTTTTAATTTTGAAGACTAGTCATTATAATCTCACTTATCCTCAAAGGTCATATATGATAAAAAGATAAAAATATTCACTTATATTTTTATTAGAAATCTTAATGCCTAGAAGAGTTAATATAAAAAATTCTATAGTTGATTGTGTGAACTTTCATGAATTAGACATGCAAAGAAGTTCCAGTTCTTATATCGAACTCCGTTTTTAGAAATCTTGTGAAATGGGAATGATGTTTACATAATTATAAAGACATTCTAGACAATATATTTCATATTTTATCTCCATGTGGAAGATCAAAGAGCTTAAAGAGTCAGCCAAAGATCCAAAGTAGTTAGATGGCCTGCTCACTGCATGTTTTTACCATATGATCTCTGCTACATCTGGCCAGGCTGGATTAAAATGAGCTGTGTAACCTAAACCATGTAGTTAACCTCTCTGAACCTCTGGGCTTTAATCCCTAAAGTGGACATAACATTACCTAGCTCACAGGAAGGTTGTGAGAATGGCATATACAGAACATGCTGAGTACAACAGATGCCTCATACTGTTATATTTGTCTCAAAAACATTACTCCCTTTTAATGGGCATACCATATGACAATCTATTGAAAGCACAAAGGTCTCCTATGAATTCCTCCATGAACCAAGCTAGCCCCATATCATGGTCTGGCGGTACAGTGACTGTTGTTAACAATCACCTCACTTGCCTTGGAAACACTGCTGACAACTGCTGACCACTATAACCCACTGGAGTGGCAATGAAGCTGCCACTTCTGGCTTGTGCCCTGACTCTGCGTCACAATCCCTCCCATCTTCAGGGCCGAGAAACCACTATGAACATCTGTCTGGTTTATGGATGTCTGGGAAAGTCCTTCTTTCCTTCTTTTTCTGTCAGTTAAGAAACTCTTCTATATGCAGGCACACAATATTGGATGTGTATAAGTTTAGTCTGCTTTCCTTTCTCATCTTCTGTCCTCTATATTAAGTTTGGGGTTAAACTGGTTAACCCCATGCAATCTCTGTCTCTCCTCAGAGGCTCTGATACTGTGGATCTGCTCACAGAAAGCCACACTCACACTACTCCTGCCTGATCTGTGTCCATGTTCTACCATGTCCTCAAACAGGCCTGTGTGTGTTCAGAATCCTTCTCTATGTTAGTGACAGGGCAGCTTATGGCTCACTTTTAGTTTCTACTGGCAGTTCAAATTGAAGTCCCAGGAAGCAGCTGGTTATGGTCATCCCATTTACTTCTGGATCCCTGTGTTATCCTCATCAGAACCAGGCTCACTCTAAAGAGGATCAGAGAATCTCAGGTGGGGTTTTGAAGGCAAATTTCCTAGATTAAAGCCTTCTCTAGAGTCAGCAGAGCAAAAATGCTTTAGGTTTGAATAACTGACGTGATTTCAATACTTATTACAAAAACATCATCCTGAATAGAGACTTTTTGACTGTGGTTTCACAGTACCTTTGTAGAGGGTAATTCCCATTGAACTGTAATGATGTGAAGGAGAAATGAACATAACACCTGTACTCATAACTAAAACAAATTTAATTACTTTGTCTATGCAGAAAAATTTTAACAGCAGTACCAGGAATCTAAGTACGGATGGCTTCAGAGATCTATGATTTAGTGACTACATAAACACATATGTCACTAGAATTTCAAAGAGAATAAAGATCTTTGAGAGTTTGTTCCAGGGCTAAGCATTTATGACCTTGGATCACCTATGAGAGCAGGATTTAAAGACAAGGTCAAAGATGGGCCAACACTTCACAGAGAACTAACTTCTCAGGGCTGCAGAGACTCTCTTCCACAGATCTACACTTGCCTGACTCAGAGGTGCTCTGGGTCACAGAGAACACAGAATGTCAGTAAGTATGATTTACAGGTTTAAGTGGAAAAAAGGACCTCACATCAAGGAGAGGTAACCTTATGCACTAATGTAGAAACTGTTCCAGATCTTTGAAACCATACATGAGGGCTAAGTGCAAAAGAGATGTTTAAAACTGAATTTTCTGTAAAAAAAATGATTATACAAAACAGTCTTAACCAAATGAAAATATTTATGATATCACCATAAAGACATATAAAATAAGGAGATGCCACAAAATAAAGATATCACATTTTAACTAAGCCCCCAATAATGTCATAAAATAAAATCATATTAAAATGATAGAGAATTAATTATAATATTCTCTCACCTCGACTGTACAGTATTGATAATTGGTATCACTGCCGGTGTAATATGGGGATCCCTCCCACCTCGAAATGCAATCCCCCCC
>JADRCD010194652.1:0-12032 GCA_019843815.1 Montemys delectorum | reverse complement strand
TTTTTTTTTTTTTTTTTTAGCTCTCTTCTTTTCAACCTCACAGTGGGTCAGGCTCTGGCCATCAGTAGGAACAAGGTAGATGCTTTTTCTCTTTGAGTGCCCTGGGGTTGTTAGGATGGTACCTGCGATGTCACAGAGTCTAAGGAAAGATGCTAAGGCTCAGAGAGACTTAGAACCTAGACTGGGGTCACCCAGCAAATTAGAGCCAAGGCCTCTGAGTTCTCCGTCCATTGCTCCACAAAGCCCGAGATTCAAGCGAGCCCTTCTGAGCTGTGTCCTTGGCAGGGCAAGTGGAATGAGATGTCTGGCAGAGCTGAGCTCTGTGGCAGAATGACAAATGGCTCCCTTGTATTGCTAGGAAGTGGGTTCTGGGAACCAGGGCAGCAAGCAGAGCCATTTGTCCACTTCCCAGGCTCCAATACAGGGAGTGACAAGGAGTAGGCTGTGGGTTTCCTAGCTCATTACTGGCAGGGACTGCCACCAGGCAACTAGCACTTCAAACAGGAAGTCTAGCTGTTCCTGAGGCTTGCGGCTAAAGAACATCCTCTTCCTTGAAACTACACTAAAGCAATCTAGACACCTCTTGCAATCTAGACATGTATAATCTCTTAAGCACTGTAATAGACAGGCTGTGGTTAGATAAATTCTCATTTCTAGATGGTGAGAGGGTGCTCATCCAGGGCCTGTCAAAGCCTTAAGGCACTTATACTGTCTTCAGAATTCTCCTTCTAGAAACACACCCTATAAGGCAGCAGAGACGGAGACAAAGATATATGCCGCAGCACTAAATTAGATCCGGTCTCAACAGTCCGCCATGGAGATGCAACAATAGACTGTGGTGTCTTCATCTGGTAAATTATGAATCATTAGAAAATGATGGAAAGAATTCTAATGAAGTAAGGAAATGCTTGTGCTGGTGTCGGATGAGAACAGCAAGGTGCGCGGTTGTAGACGCAGTAACCTTCCAGGCGCTAAGCTACACTTCCATCTCTGCAGGCAATGCTTTAAATCACTAAGATTTATGTTTAAAATTACATGTTATGTGTGCATGTCTGCACATATGTGCATGTAAGTGTAGGTGTCCTTAACAGGCAGAAGAGGGCAATCGATGCCCTGAAGTTGTGAGGCTCCTGATGTAGTGCTGGGAACTGCAGAAGAGAACTATATGTTCTTAGCTCACAGTGGTTTGTGTATCTAGCCTTTCTCACCCAATTTCTATGCTTTTATCTCTACTTTATCTTGGGAGAGGGAAGGCAAAAGAGAGCATGTCGAATATGAATAGTGTTTTCTTTCTGAAAGGGGACCTGTGGGGTGAATTAAACACCTTTCCCAGTTTTTCATGCTGCTCTTTCTGAAATCTTTTTTTTTTTTTCTTTTCTTTTCTAATTGTCACATCCCACTCACTCCTTACCTGCTGGAATCATTTGCATCTCTCAGGGCAGATGCTGCAAGATGGCCCTTGGTCCTCAAGCTCCAAAGCGCTCTCTGCAGCTCTGGGGTTCACAGCCCTGTTTCATTACCTGTACCCTGAAGAAAACCTTTGTCTGCCCTTCCCCACACATTCTCCAGCCATGTGATTTGTGACCTCTCTTTCAGGCCTCTCCAGTGCAGTCTGAGCATACCTGACATCGTGTCCCCATTTTAACCAGCCCCTTCTGCTGCTCTCCTTAGAGAGAGTGTATTTTGTATCCATCTGCCTCCCATTTCCTAGTGTCCAGCATTGTGTTCTAAGATAGTTCACCGTTTTCTGGGTAATCACTCAGATTCGGAGAGGTTGAGGCTTTTGCTCAGGGCTATACAGCTAACAAGGGAGTCAGAACTGACCCCAGAACTCAGACCCTCTTCACCCAAATGTTCATGTGCTTTCTCCATACCAACTATCTCCGTGTGCAAGAAATTCAGGATGTTTTATGTATTTGAAAGACTCGGGGCAATAGTCCCATCCATAAAGCTAATGGGTGTGGCTGATGGAGATGACTGAGGGAATCACTTAAAAACCCAGGATGAGTGGGTTATCCCTTTCTCTGGAAAGCTGACCCCTGCCTTGAGCATCTTCCTGGAGGCCAGGGAAGTTCCTGTGGGTGAGCACTCCGGTGCATGCAAGTGGCTAGCACACTAGCATTGATCTCTGTGTGTCATGTGGCCACAGATACACTCACAATTTCCCACCCCAGCTCCTGGCTTACTTGCTGTATGACCTTGGGCAAGTTACTTAATCACTCCCATCCTGATTCCTTATTTGTAAAATAAACAAACACACAAACAAACAAACACACACTCAGGGCCATAGTTCCTAGGCTCACAGGACGGTGGGGAGGATTGATGGAAGGAGTCAGTGTAGCCCCAGGCACATCTGAAGCCTGATACAAATGCCATGCATCCCATTTTGTTCCATTATGTGGACAAAGGGACATAGCACTGATCATTGGGAGACTTGCCTTTGACTTGGCTCTGTTCATAGCTGTGCCTGCCTCTCACTGTGCTTGGCTACCTACCTCCCGTTACGGGATCTGGGTTGCTGGGGGACTCATCCAGGAGAATTCTGTCCTGTTATGTCTTTGATCGTCAAGGGGCTATGTGTCTTGAGTAGATGGAGGACAGTGGGAAGTCAGAACCTCTTCGTGGTCCACTTCTTCTCACTGAGCATCCTTAGCTGTCGCCTGTGTGCTGAGGAGCAGCCACAGGCTCATCCTGCTCTCCAGGAGCCATCTATAGTCCTTCCATTTGGCAAGTGAATCCAAAATCCAACTCCAGTGGAGCTTTGACTAAATTGTGTAGACTCCTGTCCTGGAGAAATTCAGTCCCTATACTCTTGAGGGACAGTATACAAATGTAGAAGGTTGGGTGACCAGAGCTGGGGTGCTGGTGGGAGGTGGCCTCAGAGGTTGTACGGAGAATGTGACATTAAACCAGGAAGGTCCAGAAGATGGACAGAGCTGGGAGAATGAGGATCCTCAGAAGACAGAGCCACCGGGACTAAGCCTATTCATGAAGGGGTGGCATGTAAGGTTGGCAGGAGGGTTCGAGGAGAGGGAGGTAAACCACAGGACCTTGGGTCAGCTCTAGTGAGGGAGTGAAGAACAGGACCCATTTGTCCTCTAGTATAAGCCTTGGTGCCTCTTTTCCTAGGGTTGGTCTTGAAAGAGCTATCCCAAAGCCCTGAGGTGCCCCCTGACGAGGATCCCTGTAAGCCTGCTGGGTGTTCCCTCCTTTCCAGCCTCCAGGATTTCCCACTGCACAGAGCAGCCCAGCTCGGGCCAGCTGCAAAGCCAGCAGGGGGCCAGAGCTGGAATGCAGGCTAGGGGATTGTGCAGAGGGGTACCAAGCAGATCCCCGCCTCCGGGCGGGCGGCCCCTTCCACGGAGTGTGAAGCCTGCCCTCCCTGAGCTTCTCAACTCCACACCATCTGCTCTGTCAGACCCCCTGTTTAAATTCTCCGCGTGTCTCGCCTTGCACAAAATAATTAGCATCCATTTGTTCTTCGTGCTCGCTCTGCGACATTACTCATTGCAGGAGCTTTCAGCGTGGCTCACAGACGCTCCCATTTCAACGCAAAGTTGAAAATGGCTTAAGTGGGACTCCGCGGGTCCCACTCACTTCGGCTCGCTCACCAGCATCTGGCGCTGGCTTTCATTTCCTCCCACGCGGTTCTTAGCTGCCTTTTGCGGGGCCTAATGGTGAGAAGGAGGAAAGAGGCACTCCGACAAGAGAAAAAACTACCCTCCGTGAGCACCTTGGATGCTGGAAAACCAATCTAGGATTGTGTGGCTTGGGGTAGATATTTAACTCGGCAGCCACTTAGGCCCTTCCGAAGGCACCGAACTTTGGAAAGAAGAAGCATATGGGTTGAATATCGAAGGCGCTTGAGACACCCTACCCCAGCTCAGGCATGAAATCTGTTTTAGAGGAAACTCTCACTTCTTGCCATCTGCAACTAGCACGCACCATTGCAGAGCAAGCACCAAACGGCCTGGGTGGCGCCGAGCCCTTTTGGCTTTTCCTGAGTGCGAGATGCCTCTTGCTTTCTGAGAACTCGGATAGCTAGCTACTCCATCCAGACTGCAGATTTCCACCAGACAAGGCAAGGAGGAGCCTCCTGGCTGCTCTCTGGAGTCAGCCTGAACCTGGCAGACAGTCATGCTTCCAGCTCCCTGCTCTGCAAAACGAGTTCATGTATGTGGTGTTCAATCCTCTAAGCCAGTGGTTCTCAACCTTCCTAACACTGTGACCCTTTAAAATAGTTCCTCATGTTGTGGTGAACTCCAACCCTAAGATTACTCTCATTGCTACTTCTTCTTTAAAAAAATGATTTATTTATTTATTATATGTAAGTACACTGTAGCTGTCTTCAGACAAACTAGAAGAGGGCGTCAGATCTCATTATGGATGGTTGTGAGCCACCATGTGGCTGCTGGGATTTGAACTCAGGACCTAGCAGTCTAGTGCTCTTAATCACTGAGCCATCTCTCCAGCCCTCATTGCTATTTCTTAACTGTAATTTTGCTTCTGTTATGAATCACGATGTAAATATCTGTGTTTTCTGATGGATGATCTTATGCGACCCTTGTGAAAGGGTCCTTTGGTGTCTCCCCAAAGGGTCTTGACACACAGGTTGAAAACCAGTGCTCTAAGCTTTACCCCTCCCCCAGAGAGGTGTGAAGATCCTGCCAGAAACAGAAGAGAGACAGGGAGACTTACTTCAAGACCTCTCTTTGCCAATATGGAAAATGCCCTGGTAGAACTAAATACTCTCTAGGGACTTACCGCGCCCTGTTTCTCCTAGGGTGTGTCTGCTTTATGCTTGTGCTTGTCCCCAGAGGGGGCCCAGGGTGGAGTGGTGCTTGTGGACACTGGATGACCACCACTGTTTGGGCTGGTGCCATACTGTTGATCTGAGGTGTAGGGCAGACCGGATTTAACTTTCCTTAGGACTTAACTTTCCTTCTCATTTCCAACGATGAGCTCTAATCCCTTCCTGGCCTGTTTCATACCCCACCCTCATGGGACATGAAGTAAGAAAATTACTATAGAAATGCCCAGGGATATAGTTGTTGGGGCTTCGCTTCTCAAAACGACAGCAGCAGCAACAACAACACAAAACACAAACAAAACAAAACGGAAAACAACAAAAACATCTGCAAAATCCAAAGACTTAGTAGTGGTGAAGCCTCCCCCTTGCTGGTCTGTCTAGACACAGCCCACCACTAACACTTACTTTGAGATTATTTACACATCCCATAGCTGCACATGAGCTGTGACATATGAAACCTAAAGACTCATGTATATAAACTAAGGATGGTTTTTAACAAAAATCTAGCCAATATATACGTCTCCTTTCCTTCCAGGAGCATGCTCCCATCCTGTCCCCCGAGTGCCGGGCTGACAGGGTCTTAGAGATGTGCTGTGAACAGGGAGTGAGGTGCGTTTCCTTGGAGATTCCATGCTTCTGTCATGCTTCTGCCTTGACCATGAGAGAAGAACCAGCCCCCAGGTATATGAGGGTCCCAGGGTGCCCCGAAAAACTCTCCAAGCTTTGAGCCTGCTGATGAGTAGTTAATGTTGTATGCCACTGAGCTTTGAGATTGTTATGTAGCAATAGTCATGCTTACTTAAAAAAAAAAAAACTTTTATGGGAGTATCCTGTGAATATTGGTATATCTTGGCTTTTCATATGTGCTAGAAACATATGTTGGAAATTGTTCTCTTTTGGTAAAAGTTGCTGATTCTTGTTAATGGCCACATAATATTTCATTGTATAGTATGCTCTTTACTAGTTAGGTTTTTCCTGCCTTTTTTATTTTACCAATATTCCAAGGAGTAAGATTTAAAAGTGAAACCAAAAAAAGTTCTGACTCTTGTGACTGGTGTGAGGCACCTGGGGTTCCCTGGACCAGTGAGAACCTGTGAGGCTCCTGTGCTCTAGCAGTGGCTAATGTCCTGTTCCTCTGTCCCAGGGCCACAGTGTTTGCTCCCTTTCCAGTGATATGAAGCTTATGTGTACTCGAGGCTCTCAGACAAGACAATAAAACTGAATCATAGGGTGAAAAATGACTCACATTCAAAATCTTTTCCCTCCTTCTGTTCCATCCAGGAGGAAGCTGGGGTGAGGTACAGATAGATTTTAAGGCTCTCAAACAGTTGTTCATTTCTCTTGTCACAGAGGTCTTTAGATTCATCAGTGGGCAGTCTAGCATATTTCGTATTCATATTTAAATAAGCTGATTTGCTTTTAAATTCTCAAAATCTCTATGTATGCACTGTATACCTGAGGTCTTGGAGAGTGTATACATTATAGAATGTTAAATTGAGCTAATTAACATATGAATTCGCTTGCATGCTCCCAACTGTAGTAAGGGTGTCTATATTCTCCACAATTTTCAAAGTACAGGACAGTGTCATTAACTAGTCATCATTTTACACAATAGAGCTCTGATTTCCCCTACCACTTCTGTGACATTCTGTACCCTTTGGCCAGCATTTCCCTGGGTGGGATCCTGCAACCATTCATTTTTACTAGTTAATTTCATTTTGTGAATAATGACCTTGGTTTTCAGTTTGGGGAGAAAGATGAAATAATTAAATTTATTTCAGTAACAACAAAAATATAACCGACAGATCTATTAGTTTACCAAAAACTAAAAAGAAAGAGCACCAACCAACTAACCAACCAAACCCCCCCATCATCCCCAACTCAGCCCCTGCCCCCCCATCATCCCCAACTCAGCCCCCGCCCCCCATCATCCCCAACTCAACCCCCGCCCCCCCATCATCCCCAACTCAGCCCCCGCTAATGTTTTGCACCACCACTCTAGTTACTGAATTAAGAAAATTAGCCTTCGCTTGTTACTGATGACTAATCTCTAGACTTTATTCAACTTTTCCATTTACCACTAATGTCTAACTTCTGGCTTGGGATCTAACTTAGGATCTACCAATCTCCAACACTTCCTAAGCCTTTACCTTTCTTGAGTCTTCTGAAGAGCATGAAAAAAATTTGCTGAATGCTGCTTCATTCCAGCATGTCTGTCCTCTCCTGGTCCACCCTGCATCACGTCTGGGTATTCAAGATGTAAATAGGTCTCAGGTCATCTTGTCACAGGTGGAGGGGCTATATGTCCTCTGATAGCTGACAGTTCTCTATCTCTGTCTTCTGTGGAAGACTAATATCTCTCTCTCCCAGCTCTGCAGTGGCCTCTGTGGGAGTCAATCCCTCTGCTCTGAACACCTGGCTCGCTACTGTTGGCTCCGAATTGCAAACCAGCTAGACTCCGGTTAACCTTTTATCCAGGTGCTTTCTGAGACTCTTGGTTGGTGCTTGTTCAGATGAAGATGTGAGACAGCCCTTTAGTTCTCAGCTCCCTTTGGACGAAGCCTTTGAGGTTAGAAAATACAGACATTCCCAGGCAGCGGGGAGCCATCATCAACCTTGATATAAGCATCTCCACCACTCTTCTTTCTATCCCAAAGAGATTCTCCCAGCTGATCCTGCTCACCATCTGCTGCCAGACCTTCCCTGTGCTGTTCTCCTTCCCTTACATTAAAACAAATGTCCTGTGAAGTTCCAGACTGTCCTTCTGGCAGTCTGAAGAAGTACATTCCAACCCCCTTTCCCACTCGGACTCTGTCTCAGCTCATAAAGACCTTAGGGGTTTGGACCAGCTGACAGCTTCCTCCCAGGAAGTCTGTGTTGGTCTAGGTCTTGGATAATATCATCCTGAGGAGAAAAGCCAATTACTGTGAGCTATGACTAATTAAGTACCACAGAGGGCGAAATCTCAGAAGCAAGAGCCTAGCTCTCCCTAGGGTCTGTGTAATGAGATGACGGCTGAGACAGCGGCTCCCCAGGGAATGCCTTTGACAATTTCAGGGCCTGAAATGGATCCCAATACTCAGCTCACCAAGTCTGGATTCCAACACCACCTTCACTGACTAACATCTTGCGCTATCAAGGCTGACAAATAAAGATTAAAAAGTAAGATTTTTTTTTTCAATATGAGTCAATCTTCCATCTTTCTCTTTTGTGTGTAAAGTCCTGTCCAGGAAGTAAGCAAGTAGGGTATATAAATACCGTTGAGTGAGTTGTTAGCCCAGCAGATATTTACTGTGGACAGTTGAACTCCAGTAAATCTCTACACACAATTGGCTCCATGAACCCTTCTGCACAGAACCAAAGTCCACGGGCACTCAAGTCCCTTAAATGCAATGGCACAGTATGGACAGACACAGAAGTCTCTCTCATCTTCCCATTTGACTTAAACTCTCTCTGGATGGCTTTTAATACTACTGTGTGTGCCAGGCACTGCAGCTACTGCTGGGGTAGGGGGAGGGGGGCTGAGTTGACCTGGCTGCAGACATCAATCTTGCCATCTTGGTGCTGGTTTGTGAGTGGGCATTCGAGATCATGAGGATGGCCTGAATTTAAACTAAAGCAGGAGGGACTCGTCTTATCTGGGGGAGGGGTTCAAGCTCATCGGGAGACTCCTTCACAGATGCCTCCAGAGATTACAAATCCCGTCAACATTAACTCCTGCTCATGTTACCTCCACATGTATATATATGTACATACATACACATAGAAAACCTGGAGTCCACAAGTGGGAAAAACATATGATCATTGTCTCTGTGAGTTTGTTTATTATATGAATGAGGAAACTGAGGCACTGAGAGGAAAGTAGCTATCAGGAGGCCTCATAGAATGTGAGTCTGGGCTTTCTGACTCAGGATTTCGTCTGCACAGTCACATACAAAGAAAAGGACCCAAAGATGACACAACATACACACACATGCACGCACAAAACCACATGCTTACACATACACATGCACATGCACACACATATGCACACATACAAACATACTCACACACACGCACACATACTCACAACACACGCACACATACATAAACATACACGGACACACAAAAACACAGACATGTACACATACCCACACACACAAACATATGCTCACACACAAATGAACAGAGTCACATGCACAGAGTCACAAGCACAGGCACATGCACAGGTACATGCACACACACAGACACACACACAAACACACAGTGTTAATCCTACCAGGTGAGAATAAGACCTACAACTTTTGAACCGCATCTGAAGCCATCTCTATTAAATACTGGCCAGGTCCATACTCAGAATTTCCAAACTTAATTACATTAGTCAGGGACTTATAAAAGTAAGACTCACAAGGCCATGCACTTTCCACCTTCGTCTAACCAGGGACACACATACTTCTGCCTACATGTGATTACGCATACATCCTGTACAGCAGATGAGAGTGCCCTGTCCTTATTCCCAACACGAACACTGTTCCATTTTCATTTTCAGGACAGAGATGGTCAGATTGCAGTGGTGACAAGAACAGAGTAGAGCCTTTCAATGGAACTTACCTTAATGAAATCCTCGGTGGGCTCAGGACACTCTGTTTCCCTAGATAACACCAACACTACTTTTATTTTTTTTCTTCAAACCATTTGTTTCACCTGTGCCATCTCTCTATGGCCCATAAACCAGACTGAGGCAGTTCATTTGATGTTCCTTAGATACAAATGACCCTCCCTGAATAACAAACAGGATGTACCCTTCAGAGGATTTATGGTTTCCCTCTTGTGCCCCTAGTTTCTAAATGGGATATTTCTCTGGAAGCTTCTTTTCCGCACTGTCTCCCCTGGCAGACAGGCTGTCTGCTGAGCAGGCAAAGCAAAGGGCCTTCATTTTTCAGAGGCTTGGGTCCCACATTTTACTCGAACTCTGTCTTTTGTGGCACTGTGGTCTCCTGAGTGGAAATGCTATTAGTAGTAAGAGCCCTTGGCAACAATCATATTCTGGGGTATGAAGGATGCTTCTTACTAGACCCAATGAAACAAATGAACAGCCTATAAGAATCTTAGATAATATAAGTTTTGTACCTGCCCTTGCCAGGCAGGGGTCTGTCTCTCTAGTCAGAAGACTATCATTCACAAGACTAACCGGAGGCTGCTCCTTCACAAACAGGGCAAATAGTGAAAAAGGAATTCCAGTTCAATAAGGTGAATGTTACCGGACAGTTGACAGTCCACATCCAGTCTGTCCTGTTTAATTTTGTATCTAGTTTCATTGCCTCTTGTCTCTTACCTCAAAAGTGTCCTTCAGATGGGACAAGCAAAGGACAAACTCACACTTGTTAAAGAATGCACCAATGTCCCCAAAACGGTGGTGGTTGAGATTTAACATTATTCCCAGAGCTACAAGGTTGCCTGCCGAAGGTGTAAGCTCCCTGCCGATGCAGCGAGTTCTGTGCTGTGGTCTCTGTGGTACCCCAGCCACTTTACACACTATCAGTCAGCAGAGTGATGGGAAAGCACTGACCCACTTAGCAGTGATATTGGCAGGTGACAGCTGGTGCTGGAGCTTCTACAATCTGGCTGAAGGGATCACGTCTCCAGGATGGCTGTCTGGGGCTCTGAGATCTCTATGTGGGTGACCTTGTGACTGAAGGTGACAGATACAGTTCTCTGGCCAAGAGCTACTTAAATGGGTCAAGGCAAAAGTCAGCTCTATCTGAATTCTTGAGTTCTGGGTCACTTCTCTCCAGACATGTGCTGTCCTCTTGATCCTCTTTGACCCCATTCCTACCTCATCTTGGAGCTCTGAGGATCTATCTAACGTAATTTAACTTGATAATTATTCACTGAGCAGTGTTAGCAAGAATCTCTTGTTTGTGTATTTCTTGGCTTAATTCTAGTTTGAGTTATAGCTCCATGACAGAGACAGAGAGACAGAGAAACACACACGCACGCACACACACACACACACACACACACACACACACACACACAGAGAGAGAGAGAGAGAGAGAGAGAGAGAGAGAGAGACAGACAGACAGACAGACAGAGACAGAGACAGAGAAAGACAGAGACAGAAAGACAAAGAAACAGATACACAGAGACAGACAGAGAAACAGACACACAGAAAGAGACAGAGACAGACAGAGAAACAGATACACAGAGACAGAGAGACAGAGAAACAGACACACAGAAAGAGACAGAGAAAGACAGAGAGACAGAGACAAACATACAGAGAAACAGAGACGGAGAGAGACAGAGACAGAGACAGGGAAAGTAATGGTGAACATGGAGGGATGCTGAGGCTGTATTCTGACCATGGTCCTAGACTGAGCCCAGATGGTGCTCTCAGATACTGTTTTAGCTACTTTCCTCATGGCTGTGACCCAATACCTGACAAGAACAGCTTAAGAGAGGAAAGGGTTATTTTGGTTCATGCCTTGTGGGCTCAGACCCTCATGGTGGGAAAGCCATGGGGGTGGGAACAGTTGACATTGGCAGCTGCAGAAGCAAGAGGCTGGATATTCATATCTTGGAGGATTAGGAGAAGAGTCAGGACAGAAAGTGGAGTCAGAGTATAACTCTCAAGGTTTACCCCCTCAGAGTACCACTTCCTCTGGGTAGGCTCTGCATTTCAAAGGTTCTACTATCTCTTAAGAGGGTACCACTAGGGGGTTGGTTGCATATTTGAATGCAGGAGCCTGGGAGTGGGGGGACTCAATCAAACTCTAATAGTCCTTGATTGTGATCCCTGATCACAAGATAACACTGTGACAGAGATACCAGGATTGGCTTGTTTAGGTTATCCTGACTTCCGTAGTCACAGATTAGACCTGAGCAGGATATGAGGAGGGGAGGAAGTAGAATACAGGCAGCTTGCACACGAACAAAGACAGTGCCAATTAGAGCAGCTTGGATCCTCCGGTTTCAAACTCAGAAAAAGCCAGTGTGGTTTGAGGCAGAGCCTAATGAGCTTTCCAGAGCTGTGCTTTATTTCCTTCAGCTTGTAGAGGTTATTGTGTTTTGCAGGAAAATTAACTGGCAATTAAATTTCTGAAAAAGTGTTTGAAACTCCTGCAAGCTGTGCCTCATTGTTTTGCAAGATTGGGTACACAATGTAATATTTCCATCTGCAAATTAATTTTCCCTCACAGCTTCTGTCATAACGGCAATGCCATTTCCTCAGTCACTCACTTAG